>PVJS01012533.1:0-16217 GCA_004027185.1 Glis glis
GGGCGCGGGCAGGGCCGGCTCGCTTCCCAGGGAGGGGGCCGCGAGTGTGTGGGCGGCGCGGGGGTCGCCTCGGCCGAAGTGGCAGGCTTGCTGAAAGTCACATTCCCGAAGGCCGACTCCCTTCACCTGAGGGAGGCTCGGGTGTCACCTTTCCTCCTCTTGGCAGGTGTTGGCTTGGAGGATGTTTTTTTAAAACTGGGTGGAAAAAACGTCATAACCAACGAGGCGAACACAGCCCCTACAACTTACAGGATAGTGTGTGTGTGTGTGTGTGTGTGTGTGTGTGTGTGTGTGTGTTCTTTTTATACTATGGTCTTTGAAAACAACGTGTCCCCCACCCATCTTTTCTTTCTTTTATTTTGGTCGTGGTTGTCTTACTGGTTAACACGCGTTGACAGATTTATGTACAAAACATAACCAAAGCAAGACCTATCTTGCTATTTTGCCTTCACCTGTTTATAAGTACTTTTATCTTGAAAGTATTCCATCTAAACCTGCTTTCTGTGTGTGTGTGTGGGGGAGGGGATATTTGGGATTGAACCCAGGGGCATTCTACCTCCAAGCTACACCCCCCATGCTTTCTAAAATATTTTGTTTTGAAACAGGATCTGGCTAGGTTGCTGTGAGGCTCGCTAAACTGCTGAGGCTGGTCTCGAACCTGCGTTCCTTCTATCTCTGCCTCTCAAGTACAAGGATTATAAGCATGCACCACCACGCCGGGTTTAAACCTGCTTTCAAACGCAGGTTCCTTTGCTAGTAAATTTCTAAGCGTTAGGATCCAGTAAAGATAATAGAACACCACTGTTTATCAAGCTGGTGAAGATTAGTCAGTAGGGACTAAAATTGGGACATTATTCTACACGAGGTTTTCAACTTTTCATAGGAATTTATTTTTATGAGGTTATAGTGTATAGATTTTTGGTAACATACTATAAAGAAGGAAAGAAAATCCAAGGGTAAGACTATTCATTTTTTATATATTCCCTTTAAAAGGACTAATTAACAATTTGGACAAAAAACTTTTGGGTTGCTTCAGTCTCTTAATTTCCTTGCCCCACATCTCTTTTCTGTCATAACACTTATAAAGAATTGTCCAGGACTTTCTCCCCTTTCTGGGTATCTGTGCTTCTTCTAGCTATAATTCACCCATGATTCACTTCAGAATACCCTTCCTCCCCTCCCCCATCTCTCTTTCATTTTTTTTTTTCCTTTCAGTTCTGGGGATATAGAACCCAGGGCCTAGAGCATACCACTCAAGCACTCTGCTACCAAGCTATACCTCCAGCCCCAGAATATTGTAGTTTTGAGAACCAGCGAATTCTGGGTTAGTCCTAAAAGTTTGGTTCTCTACTTGGCAATATCAGCATTACCAAAGAGCTTTAAAAATACTGATACCCAAGCCAGGTGCAGTGGCACATGCCCATAATCCCAGTACTTGGGAGGCTAAGACAGGAGGATTGCAAGTGGCTAGCCTCTGCAATTTAGTGAGATCCTGCTTTAAAATAAAAAATAAAATAGGGCTGGGGATATAGTCTAGAGGTAGAATACCACTGGTTTCAATCCCTGGTATCACACACACACAAATTAAAAAAAAATACTGATACCTGGATCCTGTCCTCAAAAACTGATTCATTTGATCTGGGATTCAGCCTGGACATTGGTAGCTTTAAAAACTCCCCATGCACGCGATTCTAAGCAGGTTAAAAACCGCTGCTTTAAAATAATATCACCTAGAGAGTGCACTGTTTGATAACTATACTGATAACATCAGGTTTAAGTTGATATCCAGTGCAGGCTTCTAAAGGGGGGGGGGACCTCAGAAACAAACGGAAGTGGAATAAATGATGCTGTAAATAAATGGGATGAATGGGGGAGAGGATGTATGTAAGTCCTGTCCTTTTAGCTCCACTTAAGTTAAATTATGAAATAATATAATGTATAGAAGGCAGGAAATTCCTAATCTTAAGGTAGAATTAAAAATGGTCAGGCAACCACAACTTTTCTAGATTCAATATTGATTTCTATGAGATTCTGTTTCTTCTTTGCTGAAGGCTATTGCAGAGTTTACTGGATTTTTTTTTTTTTTTTGCGGTACCGGGGATTGAACCCAGGGGCATTCTACCTCTGAGCTACATACACCCCCGGCCCTATTTATCCTTTATTTTGAAACCAGGTCTCACAAAGTTGCGGAAGCCTCACTAATTAGCTGAGGCTGGCCGCGAACCCGGATCCTCTGGTCTCAGCCTCCCAAGTACTGGGATTACAAGCGTGTGCCACCACGCCCGGCTTACTGGCTATTTTTTATGCAGATACTTTGAGCTACTTGGAAATAGATGTTCTGCTAAACTAAGACTTTGGGGCATTTTTTTTTTTTAATCTGGGGACAGGATCTTGCTATGTTGCCCAGTCTGGTCTTGAACTTGCATACCTGAGCAATCCTCCCCCTCCCACCTGGACTACAGACCAGGCTTCAGGGCAAATTTCAACAACAACATATTTATAAGTTATCATTTTTAGTATATAACAATTGTGTGCCAACCACTACACTATGTAATTTATAGCCCGATGAGTTAGCTTTTATTATCCCTGGCTTTCAAATGAGGAAATTGGGGCTTTTAGGTTAAGTAATTGCCCAAGTATGCATACCTAGTTAAGTAGTACAGGAGGAAATTTAGCATTGGTCAGTTCTACTCCAAAACCTGTTTTATTCAACACAAGGCTCAGTTGTCTGTCTGATGTAACTGCCCGTGAACAGTTTGAACCACGGGCACCAGTCCTTCAGTCTAAATGTTTGCTATGAACGGAAGGACATGCTGACCATTTGAGTCCTGGAATGGTTAGTAAAGGAGAAATATTAATAAGTTGGAGTATTTCAACATCATTGTTACTATTGCATGGAACAAATTGGGGTGATGGTTCATGCTTATTTTTTGACAAATGTTTGCAATGGAATCATTTGAAATTAGCATTTTAACTTTCGGAGGAGATGGCTCCTTTGCTTTCTTGGTCAATTCTGTTCCATACTAGACCTTCCTCCCTCAGAAACCGTCTAGTAATATGTGTTGAAACGAATATTATTTGAGTGCCCACTTTTGCTTGACATGGTGTTAGTTTGTATCTCAGTAGGAAATGCTAGTAGTTTTTACTATTTTATTCTTATTTTTTGGTACTGGGGATTGAACCCAGGGGCATTCTACCTCCAAGCTATACCCCCAGCCCTTTTCATTTTTTGTTTTGAAACAGTCTTGCTGAGTTGCTGAGGCTGGCTTAGAACCTGTGATCTTCCTGTTTCAGGCTCCCAAGTACTAGGATTATAGGCGTGCACCACCATACCTGGCTAGTTTTTACTTTTGAAGACATTTAAACTGTTCAAAGGAACACTTTACTATACTATTACCTCTAATAGGGATATTTCTGATATATAAAAATTTTACCCTAACCTTACCATAATTAAAATTATGTTATATAGACATTTGTTAAGAACTAGTTCAACTGACTCTTTCTTTTCCTAGTCTCCTACACTGCCACCCTCTCCCCCTTCTCTCTCCCATATTTCTCGGAATGGTCCTTTAGCTATTGCGAGGACAGGAACAGGGAGGCATCCTCACCTGATGGGTGGAGCCAAAGGCGTCCAGATCCTGGTAAGGATGGCACCCAGGTAGGAGGGCAACCCAGTGGAGTGCTAGGCTTGAGTGTAGTGAAGAGGGTGCTTCTGCAAAGGGGTGGCCTAGCGCAGGGTCTCAGAGCTGAGCAAGGTGGCAAGGGTTCCTAAGCAGGGGCAGCTAGATGAGATACATGCTCTATCTGGTCTCCTTTAAGGCATGGAGGTAAAACACCAGGAGAGGTAGACAAGTGCCTGAGTGGGCGGGGTTAAAGCTCTCTGGGGACCGGTGTGGCGGAGGGGGGAGGAGGAAGCACTGATCAAAGAAGTAAATATATCAAGGATAATAGGAGTCAGGTTTTCACTAGAAAAGAAGGAAATGAAGACAGGAAAAAGTAGAATGAACCCTGTATTTTGGGATTGCCATTGGCAAGATCACTGTGAATTCTCTGACTATAAATTTCTATCTCTTCATCTATTTCGATGTGTGTATTTGTAAACATATGTATATAATGCATATGTCATTCATATTGTATACATATTGTGCACATTACATATGCATATACATTGTGTGTATGAGTATGGATGCGTGTATGTTTAGCTCCATTCACTGAGACGGAACAGTGATTTCCCAAGCAGTAAGTATTCTTAGCACCCCGATCTTGGATTCAGACATCTTTCTTTTTTCTTTTTCATGGTACTGGAGATCGAACCCAGGGGCATTCTACCTTTGAGTTATACCCCCAGTCATTTTTATTTTTTATTTTGAAACAAGATCTCTCTAGGTTTCTGAGCGTCTTGCTAAGTTGCTGAGGCTGGTCTTAAACCTGAGACCTTCCTGTCTCAGCCCCCCAAGTACTAGGATTATAGGTGTGCGCCACCACATCCGGCTCATCCTTTTTTAATAGTAAGCAGGGCATCTTGGAGAGATGATAGATTTCAAGGTTGGGGTGGGAAAGAATGTAAACCTGGAGTATCTCATGCCAGAAAACAATGAAATGTTCGAAGAATGATGAGTCATGTCAAAAAGATATAGGAACCAGCATGAAGGGGTTCCCATTGGACAAATTGAGCATAAAAATATGATACTAATGGATTATAACCCGCTGCATAATATAGGAATTTATGAGAACATTCTGATGTAAATTAAATAAATGAGTCAATAGGGAATTTGATGAGGCACAAAGTATTATATATAGTTTCAAACTAACTTCCCACAAAATTCTTCTAACTACAAAGGGAAAAAGAACTTCATAGTGAAGGCCAGCAAGCACCACCTCAACCAAATGATCGGAGTGAAAATAATCAGTGAAGATGCAAAAAACAAAAAACGATAACAAAAGCCCACTCCATATGATAGGGTACCATGAGAAGAACACAGCGTTACCTCCGAAACTTCTGCCGAAGGCGACTACCCTGAATTTAGCCATATTACAGCAGAACTCTGCTTGTATTTTCATAAGTGTCAAAGTCACAAAAATCAGAAATCAGGCTAGACCGGAGCTGTTCTAGAGTGAAGGAGACGAGATAGACGTGGCAGTGAATGGGAGGGAGCATGTGACCTTTTGCTCTAAAGTACATTGTAGGGAGACTTAGCTCTGGGCTATGTGGATAAGCTGGCAATGCATCAGTGTCAGTTTCCTGATTTTAATGCAGTGTAGGGATAACAGGGCGTTGGCTTTGTTGGAGATACACAGTAATGTCTTCAAGGGGCATGGGGCATCAGCTCAGCAACCTAACTCACATGGTTCAGGGAGAAAATGTTCTGTTCTTAGAACTTTTCTGTTTATTCGAGATTGTTTGAAGAGAAAAGGAATTAGTTCTACTCTTCCTGAGAAAACTTGATTTAACATAGGCATTAAACTAAAACAATGGCTGGGAAATGGTCCTCTGTTTATGTTCTTTGGTACCATTTTTCAAAGAATTGTGTCCTTAAACTAGGAACAGATTGTATAGGTTGAAGCTGTTTGTCCTAGATTGTAATCTTTTGAAACTAATTTGTACAGTTGACCTCATATATTTTACACTATAAGGTGAGCCTTAGGAATAAACAGTTTAGGACACATGTACTGACATAGAAGGAAGAAAAATCCCTTACAATATTTTGTTAAAAATAAACTCTATTCTTAAGTCTTCATCACTGTTCAAGCATAACACAATATCTTAGAAATGTTAGTATAGAAAAGAGCAGATGTTATCTTTAAAAACGGTGTTATTCTTTTCATTGCAAACAACATTTTTTCCTGGTATTTTAAAAGTTATTCAGGTTATCATAACAAATGTATCTCTAATCCCAAGACAAGATCTTTTTTATGTCCTTATACTTACACAGTTCTGAGACTCTGAGAGGGGATTTTGTTTGATCTTGAAGCCTAAAGTGCTTTTGTGACTTAGCCAAGAGCCATGGGCTGGCTAAGAACTCTAACTGGTTTCCTGCCTTTCATTTCAGGGCTCTACCCAGCATGTGGTTTTTCTTCCTAAAAGGTCCTCAAAATAGATCCCTGACAGAAAGGTATTGGTTGTCAGAGAAGAGTATCAAAACAAGTTCATGCTTTAAAATATTTGCATTTAACCTATGTAGAACAGGACTGTAGGGTCACAGGATCATTTGAAGATTATTAAAAATCATTACGTTTGCTGGGTATGGTGGTGTATGCCTGTAATCCCAGTACTCGGGAGGCTGAGACAGGAGGATCTCAGATTCAAGGCCAGCCTCAGCAACTTAGCGAGAACCTGTTTTGAAACAAAAAGTAAAAAGGGCTAGGGATTTAGCTCAGAGGTAGAATGCCCCCTGGTTCAATTCCAGTACCAATAAATAAGTAAAATAAAATAAATCATGATGTTGAAGAATCAGGGTTGAGGATGTACGTATTCAAAATCAAGGTTTCTTAACCTTGGAGTCGTTGACATTTTTAGACTGGATAATGCTGTTATGGGGGCTGTTAATGTGGAATATTTTATAATGCTATGTTAAAGTACACATTGTGCTTGTCAGCAGGCTTTTATTTTTAAAAAACTCACCTATAAATGGCTTTGTTGTTCAGTAGTTTCCATATTATGTAAAAATTATCCGTTTCTGATCTGGACTGTTATCTGCCTGACTTAAAAAGGCTGGCTAATAAATGGCCCCATCAGGATAACTTACTTATATTTTCTTGACTTTCTTTTTCTTTACTTCTTTTCTTGACAAACTGTCTCTGTAGTATATATAATCCAGGACTCTTCTTTCTACTAGTACAGTTATAGACGGGATAGGAATGCTATATTTCTAGAACCCAGAAATATAACTACAAATACATTGTTTATAAGCAGTATTTTACTTTGTAATTCTATGTTTTTTTTTTTTTCAGTACTGGGGATTGAAAGCAGGGGCGTTCTACCTCCGCGCTACACCCCCGGCCCTATTTTTTATACTTTATTTTGAAACCGGGTCTCACGAAGTTGCGGAGGGCCTCACTAAGTAGAGAGGAGAGAGAGAGAGAGAGAGAGCTGAGGCTGGCTGCGAACCCGGATCCTCCGGTCTCCGCCTCCCAAAGTACTAGGATTACAAGCGTGCGCCACCACGCCCGGCTGTAATTCTATGTTTTTTAAAGTGGTAGTTTAGCCATATCATGGCCTCTTATAGCTTTTACCATTTGGCATGGGATCTCATGGTTATATGTAATATTGTTCCCCTGAAGAAATATATTCTGATTTCCAAGCCCCTGTTTTATTTATAGTATACATTATATACTGTTAAGTTGTACATATATAGTGCTGTAATTGGGTTATACATAAATATATTGCTGTATATCATAATGTTAACAATGAAGATTTATTAAAACAATTCAAATTATATATAGATAGCAATCAATATATAGATGAGACATAAAGACTATTATGTTTATTTTAATAACAACTTTGTATGTGTGTGTATGTGTGTGTGTTTGTGTGTGTGTGTGGTGCTGGGGATCAAACTCAGGGTCTAGGCAAGCTATCTACCACTGAGCTATACCTCCAGCCCCCGGACCTTATACCATTTTATAGATGAAGTCCAAAGTCTTCCAAAATATTAAAATATAGCGAAGAGATTTAGGGTTATCAGAGGGAATATTTATTCTCATAGGAGATGTACTTGAATTTATTTTATAATTTAATTTTATTTATTTACTTATTTTTAAAAAAATTTTTTGGCAGTACCGGGATTGAGCCCAGGGGCATTCTACCTCCGAACTACACCCTCAGCCCTATTTTTTATTCTTTATTTTGAAACAGGGTCTCAGTAAGTTGCGGAGGACCTCACTAAATAGCTGAGGCTGGTCGCGAACCTGCGATCCTCCTGTCTCAGCCTCCCGTCTACTGGGATTACAAGCATGCGCCACAATGCCCGGCTTTATTTTATGATTTAAATAAAAGCAAATCTCAACTTAGTTTTCTGGTGTTTACAGTTTCTTATCCTCCTTTTACCTTCCCACTTTGCTTCAATTAAATGAAGCTCTACAGCCAGGTGTGGTGGCGCACGCTTGTAATCCCAGTACTTGGGAGGCTGAGACAGGAGGATCGCAGGTTCGTGACCAGCCTCAGTTACTTAGTGAGGCCCTCCGCAACTTAGTGAGACCCTGTTTCAAAATAAAGAATAAAAAATAGGGCTGGGAGTGTAGCCTGGAGGTAGAATGCCCCTGGGTTCAATCCTCTATACCGCCAAAAAAACCAAAATCTAAATGAAACTCTAAAATTAAATTTGTGAAAATGCTACCTTAATATTTTTGGTTGATATTATAGCACATTTATTCATTTGAAATGTTAATGGCATAGATTATTGAGTGTGTGTGTGTGTGTATGTGTTTGTGTGTTGTGTGTGTGTGTGGGGTACTAGGGAATGGACCCTCATAACTTCTGAACTACACTCCCAGCTCTTTTTATTTTGAAACAGGGTCTCATTAAGTTACTGTGTACTGGCCTTGAACCTGTGATCCTCCTGTCTCAGTCTCTCAAGTACTGGGATTACAGGTGTGTACCACCATGCCTGGCTTAAGGACATAAATTATAAGCCCCTCTAGCAATGTTTATTGTAAATGTATTATGTGAAAAATATCTAAGTAAAGACCATTTTGCTCTTTCACATAAAGTAATAACATGTACAAATTAGGACGTTACTCAGTTCTTTGATGTAGTACTCTCATGCCCCATCTCCCCTGTGGAAGGAGAAAAAAAAATCTTTTAATCTCTGCAACAGCTCTTAGATATTACTCTTTCAGGTTGGCATTTTTGCCACTACCTGTAAAAGAATGCGAGGTGGAAAATTTCCAGCACTGCTTAAGAAAGGGGTGTTATGATAACTTGAGGGGTTTGTGTTATGGTCTTGGCACCGGCGCTCACTATTCATACAGCTTGTTTTGATCCTCCCCCTTGCACCTATGAAATGAAGTTTATGGTGGAGACACATTAAAGCATAGAGTTGCATGTATCACATTTTGAAATCCCAAGTAACCAGTCACTGGCAGAACTTGGGTTGGAAGACAACATTTCTGCCACTCCATTTTATACTTTTTTTGGGGTGTGACTCAGCCTAATCCTTTCAGGGGAGTATTCAAACCACATCTGCCTGAATGTCCTGCCAATTTCCTTTACACACCAACGTTAGCTGAATCAGCCCGCTGCCAGCTGTCCTCCTACTGAAAGCAATAAGATTTACATTCTCACTTTTTTGATTAAAAAAATATCTTGTCCAAACAAAGAACTCTCGCTTTGACTCTCCTAACACTTCCTGCCCTGCTCAAGGCGTTCGTGTGGAATGCCTCTTAAAGGGAAAGCAAATAACCACAATGGCGGTACATGTCCTTTTGCACTCAGGGCCTGTTCAGTGGAAACTGGAACCTGATGGAGATGGGTGCTGTGGAAGGAATGTGAAGTCAGGGTGTGAGTGGTGTCCGGTTTATGGATCTTGTACTTTTAATATATGAACTGACAACTGGAAATGGCCCAAACAGCTAGTATATTCTGGAACTCTCCCTGAAGCGTGGTTTTTCTTCAACTGCCCTAAGCTTAGATTTTGCCCAAGCTATGCTTAGACCCCTTTTCTCTCCTTGTTGTAATGTAGATTCTAGATGGGTTCTGCTACAATGGGTGCTACTGATGGGAGAAAGGAAGATAGCCCCAGCCTCAGCTCACCTCCTGGGTGTTCCCTTCACCTCAGTCCACCCCCAGAGCCGGGCCTCACACTCTCACTCACCTGTCAACTGTGCAGGGCAGTGACACTGCACACCATGAGTGAGTCTGACTCTGAAATTTTAATGACTCGCAATCTCAAACTGTAGCCCAAACAGTTACTCTTACGATCTGTGTAAACTTTTAGCGACCAAGTTTACTCAGCTCATCAGCATCAAGCGTGTATAAGATTCTCGATATCTTCACTTGTTTAAGTGAAATAGAATAAGAAAGATAGCATTCTTAAGCTTAGGTCATGCTCTTATTGATGAGAATAATAATAATAATGTGATGTTGGACATTCTCAAAAGGGTTTTGGGCTTGTTTCAAGAAAGAGGATTTTGGTGAGAACCCTCCTAATTGCAGTCTGTTCTGTAGTAGGCAAGGCCAGGGAAGGAGGGCTCCCTTATGAAGAAAACAAGATATCAAAGCTGATGTTCTGCAAACCTTGCAGATCAGATGATGTACGGAGCAGCTCTCTCCTTCTCGTGCACCCTCTCCTGGCTCGTTGTCCATAAGTGAGCGGCATCTGCCTTGATCTCCCTGAGATATTTTTTCTCTAATGTAACCTCCAAGTGAGCTATGTCCAGCAGTGAAAAGAAAAAAGGAATTTTCATTAGGAAAAGAATGTTGATAGCAGCCTTTTCATCTCTGTGTGTGTGTGTGTGTGTGTGTGTGTGTGTGTGTGTGTGTGTGTTGGGAGGGAAAAAGGATATGGATGTGAGTGAATGAATATTGGATATGGGTAGGGAGAAAAGATTTTCTCTTCCTGATAGTCCCATGAGAAACTCAGGACATATTTTTCTGTATAATCACTGCCAGAGAATACAGTGATGTAAGTATATTATTAAAGATTATATTATGAGAAAGTGCATTCCGGCTGCTAAAGCTGTATTAGAGGTGATTAAACCTTTGGAACACAGCCTGTTGGCAAGCTAGGTTCCGCTAGGTAGATTCTTTTATTAGACAATATTACAAAAGCCACGTGTAAAATTGGAGTAACAAAGCGGATGAACTTTGGTAACACTTTATACCTTTAAGGAAAGGAAAGGAGCTGGGCGTGGTGGCACACACCTGTAATCCCAGTACTTGGGAGGCTGAGATAGGAGGATCGAAGGTTCGAGAAGAGCCTCAGCAACTTAGCGAGGCCCTCAGCAACTTAGTGAGACCCTGTTTCAAAATTAAAATCTAAAATAGGGCTGGGGTGTAGCTCAGAGGTAGAATGCCCCTGGATTCAATCCCCAGTCCACCCTCCCCACCACACACACACACACACACACACACACACACAGGAAAGGACTAGAAATCTAATATTGTACTAGAAAAAACTTTCTGAGTGCTTTTAAAAAGTTCAACAAAATAGGCTCAGGTTTAATTTATTTTATTTTATTTTATTTTTTTGCGGTACCGGGGATTGAACGCAGAGGTGTTCTACCTCCGCGCTACACCCCCGGCCCTATTTTTTATGCTTTATTTTGAAACCGGGTCTCATGAGGTTGCAGAGGGCCTCACTAAAGAGAGAAAGAGAGAGAGAGAAAGAGAGAGCGCGAGAGCTGAGGCTGGCTGCGAACCCGGATCCTCCTGTCTCTGCCTCCCAAAGTACTGGGATTACAAGCGTGCGCCACTACGCCCGGCTCAGGTTTAATTTAAATTGAATGAAGATTGAAGAATGCAGCCAAGTTTACCGTAAGCTGTTTTCACGCTCTGACTTGCTTGATGAAGTCGGGTTAGTTTTCCTGAAGATATGGTCTGGTGCCTGAAAGTCAAAGGAACGGGAGGGAGGAGGAAGGGAGAGATAGGGAGGAACTTTGAGGAGAGTTAGGTGGAAGAGGAAAACTTGTGTCTTTAATGAAAGTTTTCAAAAGGACTTGACAGTAAAGGGGAAGTGGGTTGCTGAAGGGCAGGCTACACTGTAGCCAGAGCTAGAAAACAAATATTGGCACAGCTCCTGAGCTGCTGTTTCTGTCTTCTCCATCCTCCAGTGCCCAGGGCTTTGCTCCTGTGTGGTTTCTCCTGCCCTTTATCAATTCAATTCCCCCCTCCCCATCTTCTCTCATCATCTCTCTTTGCCACCTCCCATCTTTCCATTTTCTGTTACTCTTATCTAATTCCTCGGTGTCTTCTGTTCATTTATGTTTTGTAAGGGATCTTTAATTGTAGAATAAGAAAAATGAAGGCTTTAATTAAAGAAAACAGTCATCTAAAAAAATCATTTGAAATTTTTAGGTAAATAAGGGACAGAAAAAATCAGAAATTTGGTCACATTTAATTGCCCAATACACTCCCGAATATCCTTGGAACATATAAGACTCAGAGCTTCCCGAAAGTATTATTTTTTCATGAGTAGTGTACAAGAGCATTTTAGCTGTTGCAAGCTGTCTTTTAGATAGTCATCGATGCTTGGTAGGGATGTCCAATCCCCTGTTCTTTCTCTTACAGATTCAACTTTTACAAGTTCACCAGTTCGAGAAGAAATGGCAAAATACTCTAACCTTTCCTTGGAGCTGCATAACATATCACTGTCTGGTAAATGTATCCTGTTTCAAATATTACAATGCCAAAATAAGTTACATTTTTTTTTAGTAAAATTTATGCCACTTTTTTTTTTGCGTCATCAAGCACTAAGGTCTGGTGGGAGAAACAAATGAGTGTCTTATCCAGCTACACTGTAGTATGGAGGGATCTGATACAGTGGCAGGGAGCCATGCTAGACCTGCTCGGGTAAGAAGGGCTCCCTGGCAGAGGGACACCCAGAAGGCAGTAGATTAACTTTGGTTGTGCAGCTACTCTCGTGTTTCCATCAGTTCCTGCTGATGCATCCGGTAAAACCACTTTGTGTTGAGAAGAGACTTCATGTCTCTACTTGACACTACTTAACTAGGGAAATGAATGATGCTGTGAAATGAGTCGATGACAGTGCCACGGGGAACCAAGAATTCCAGGATCACGCTCAGCTCCGCTTTCTCCGCTTTGTCTTTCACAGTGTTGGATGCCAGTACTTCGAAAGCATAATTGCCGAGTTCTTTAAATTAGTAAGAATAGTCTGTTTTAATAACAGTGTTCAAATAAAGCAGTATAATTATAATTTAGAATATTTTGGACCTGTTTATTAAATCAATAACTTCTAATTTCCACTTGAATGTCCAGTTTTTAATGATTTCCTACTCTTATGAACTGTTTCTCTACTTCTGTTTCATATGACTGGAAGGGGTGTGTGTGTGTGTGTGTGTGTGTGTGTGTGTGTGTGTGTGTGTATTTTCTAGCTTGATGCTAGTGGAATATTTGCACTGAGCTTTTTGGTAGAACATTTTTTTTGTGTGTGTGTGGTACTGGGGATTGAACCCAGAGACATTCTACCTTCGAGCTACACCCTCAGCCCAATTTTATTTCTTATTTGGAAACAGAGTCTTGCTAGGTTGATGAGAGTCTCACTACTTGCTGAGGCTGTCCTCGAACCTGCGATCCTCCTGTCTCAGCCTCCCAAGTACTAGGATTAGTGCGTGTGCCATCCCACCAGGTGTTTTTGGTAGAACATTTTTATAGCTCTTGTTTGTTTCCAAATGTCTCCATTTTGATATTTGGAATTTATTCTTTTAAAAAATAATTACAAGCCGGGTACAGTGGGGCATACCTATAATCTTCCTAGGACTTGGGAGGCTGAGAGAGGAAGATAGCAAGCTTGAGGCCAGCCTCAGCAACTTAGGAAGACCCTCAGCAACTTAGCAAGATGTGGTGGCACACGCTTGTAATCCCAGTACCTGGGAGGCTGAGACAGGAGGATCGCAAGTTCAAAGCCAGCCTTGACAATTTAGTGAGGCCCTCTGCAACTTAGTGAGACCCTGTTTCCAAATAAGAAATAAAATAGGGCTAGGGGTGTAGCTCAGAGGTAGAATACCCCTGGGTTCAATCCCCAGTACCACACACACACAAAAAGACCTTGTTTTAAAATAAAATATAAAGGGCTGAGAGTATAGTTCAGAGGCAGAATGGCCCTGGGTTCAATCCAGTACCAAAACAAAACAAAACAAGCAAACAAACAAACAAAAAAACACCCCAAAAACAGAAAAACCTTCTGTGATGTGACTTGTTCTATTATTCTTTTTTTTTTTTTTGCATGTTCTAGTTGTTGGTTCCCTCCTTCAGATAAACTGTTTAAAAGAATTTCATGTGAAAACATAAGTTTGCAAGTTCTATGCTGTATCTGGCAGTGTGGGTAACAGGGTATCCTTTACTTACCCCATACAGTTTGGGTCTGCAAACAAAGAGCCAGTGCTTAGAGCAAGCAATGGCCTTTTTTTAAAGTTATTTTTTATTGGTGTATTATAATTATGCATAATAGTGGGATTCATTCTGATGTATTTATACATGCACATAACACAGAAATGGCCTTTTTAATCTTTTTAATTAATGTCAGGCTGGCTTTATGCTTACCCTATTTGGTGGGTTTAATTCCTAGCTACTCTTTTGTTCTAATAATACAATTAAAACCAGTATTCCTACTGTTCTAATAATACAATTAAAACCAGTATTCCTACTGTTGAAAAGAGAAAAATTATTGCTCACAGTTGTCCACTGCTGCCTTGATTTTACCAAACTTTCATGTGGCTTTTTTCTTCCTCATGGACCCTTGAATTTCAGCTTGCCCCAAGTCTGAGCAAGCGCTAAAATGCAGAACGTCCTGACAACAGGAGATACAACCTGATCATGCCACACACACGCGCACGTGTGTGTGTGTGTGTGTGTGTGTGTGTGTGTGTGGTACTGGGGATTGAACCCCCAGGGCATTCTACCTCCCACCACACCCCCAGCCCTTTTAACCTTGTTTTGAGACAGGGTTGTGCTAGGTTGCTGAGAGTCTCACTAGGTTGCTGAGAGTCTTGTTAAATTGCTGAGGCTGATTTCAAGCCTGCAATCCTCTCATCTCAGCCTCCCAAGTACTGGGATTACAGGCATGCACCGCCACACCCTTTGGGCATTTTAAAAGTTGGTCTTCCTGTTAGGTTGAAGTATTTCTTGTAGAGAGGGTCAAGTCCCATACTTTAGTAAAAACATTTTGGACCAGAATGACAACCTTGACCGTTCTTAATATATTTTCTTAGTGAGGATGCAAAACATCTCCTGTTTCAGCCTCTCAAGCACTGGGATTCTGGGCGTGTGCCACCACACCTAGCTTGTGTGCATTCTTTCGTTTGATCAGTTTCCCTCAAAAACTCCTGCTAGCCTGTTTGTTCCTCACTATAAAGCCTTTTTCTGTTTGAGTTTGAGATGTTCAAAGAAATATCCTGTGCCAGGGAGAATGAAAAACATGGCCTTTGTTCATAAAATCCTAGTTGTTTACTTATTTAATATTTAAAAACATGTTACTAATTATTTACTTAACAAATTCATGGGTTTTGACTGTATACCATGCACGTATTTCCAAATATAATTTAATTAACCCTCATAACAACCGGGTGAGGTGAGTTTTATTATTTGTAATTTGCAAGTGAGAAAAGACAAGCACAAAGAGATTAAGTGAATTGACCACGATCACAGGTTCCAAGTTGGAGCTGAGTTTTGAACCTGAGCAGTCTGGTGCTGAAGTCTTAGCTATTAACCATTGTGCTGTGCATTCTTTTTTAAATGCCAGATTACTCATTTTTTAAACAAAGAGTGTTGTTAAAATAATTATGCCTCTTAAGGAGGCTAATATTAGTTTTGAAATGATGCATTAAAAAGCTATGAAAATAATGCTATTTTAATTGCCTTAACCCCAAGTAGGTTAGTCTTAGAAGCTATGCTTGCTGAATAATGAATTTGTGAAAGTATAACTGACTTGACTAGTATTAAAAGGTCCCCCTCTTCCCAACTCCTGCCATCACTGGGTTTTTAAAACAGATCTTTGGATAATGGACTGTTTTTTGGTTGCTGTTCTAAATTTTCTAATGTCAGTATTTGGAAGTCACTGTTTATAGTATCACAATTAGCGTGTTGTCTTGTCACTTTCAATGTTTTTTTTTCCCTCTCCCCACATTGTAGTGTTTGGGGTCTCAATAGCATGTTACAGTTTAACCAACGTGATTAAAATCCAAACATGAGCAGGCAGTTTTTCGGCCAGCCTGTTGGTGTTGCCATGGGCTCTCACCTTGGTAACCCAGAGGAACACTGTACTTACCGAGCTGCGATGTGAGCAGCTGGCCTAGCAAAGTTCTCGGGAGGGAAGCGGGCAGCATGAACAGAGGTTGGAAGTGCAAATATGTAAATGAAGCATAATGCAAGGTTTGGGGCGATCTGTCAAGATAAGGAAAGACCACAGTGTTGCCTGGAGACAGCAGCCCAGAGGTCTGGGTTAGGAGTGCTCAGGCTTTTGGGTTGGCTCATTAAGAAGAAGCCAGAGTCCCTACATTTGGCTGCCCAGACCCTCTGCTGCAAAAAAAAAAAAAAAAAAAAA
>PVJS01012533.1:16317-43775 GCA_004027185.1 Glis glis
AAAATAAAGTATAAAAAATAGGGCCGGGGGTGTAGTGCGGAGGTAGAACACCCCTGGGTTCAATCCCCGGTACCGCAAAAAAAAAAAAAAAAGACTGCTAAAGTACAGAGAAGAAAAATGTGAGTCCTGCCATTCCCAGGGAGTGAAAGAGAAGGTAGGAGAGGGCTCCACAGCAGCTCCTGCTCTGCACCAGGCTTCTCAGCAGGAATACTGATGTTTGGGGCTGGATAATTCTGTACTGTGGGTGCTGCTTGGGGCATTGCAGGATATTTTGCAGCATCCCTGGCCTTTACCTACTAGATGTGAAGTCAGATGGGGACAGAATGATCCCATTTGTCCTCGTTGCTCCTCACACAAAAGAGGGTAACCCTGTGTATTAACTTTTTGTCCCTATAAAGAAATACCAGAAACAGGGTACTTATAAAAAAAAAAGAGATTGATTTAGCTCATAGTTTTGGAGACCAAACATCCTGGCATAGGCTCTAACGAGGCCCCCATGGTGGATGGTGGAGCTCATGTGGCAGCAAGCATATCTCAATCCAGGGGGCAGAAAGCTTGTCAGAGCCCTGTCATCTAAGGACCTTCCACCAGGCTCCACCTCTGAAAGGTTCTGTCACCTCGGCACTGCCACCCTGGACCAAACGCCCAACACACAAACCTTTGGAGGGGCATCCAGTATCCAGAGCATGTGCCCTGCACTGTCTGCCACGCTTCCATCATGGGAAGACAGGTGATTTACAAATCATAGGGCCGTTAACATTTAATAACACATCTCACCAAGAAGTCAGATGACGGTGCTAACAAGCACAGGGCATAGCATCAGAGAGACAGCAATCCTGGTCTGTTATATTCCCACCTCTTCCCTCTCACCTGCTTTTGTTCAAACCCTTCCTGTCTTTGAAAATTAAGTTGAAAATCACATCTTCAATGGTGTTGTACCTCATATAGGTACAGAGAAGCCCTGTTTCTGTTTCTCTGATATGTATATATTGTTTTCTATTAACTTTTAACTACATAAGTAAAATTGAGTTGATTTAAAAAATATTAAAACAGGCCAGTTGTGGAGGCACATGCCTGTAATCCCAGTACTTGGGAGTCTGAGACAGGAGGATTTCATGTTCCAGTCCAGCCTCAGCAACTCAGTGAGACTCTCAGCAACTTAGCAAGAACCTTGTTTCAAAATAAAATATAATAAGGGCTGGGGGTGTAGCTCAGATGTAGAATACCTCTGGGTTCAATCCCCAGTACCACACACAAAACAAACTAAGACATTATTTCTAGCATTCTAGTAAATTATAGACTCTGAAAACCCTCTGGCCATACCTAAGCATATCTAAAATATAGTAAACAGTCTTTTCAATATGTAGCTAAGTACAAGAGCAAGTAAAGCAGCTTTCACTGACCAAAATTGGTCACGAGAGCATCAAACCTGGGATGTTGTGTCAAGTTTTCTTGTGTGTTTAGCCAGGGTACTTGAGTTTTAAGAGCCTTAGAGATATAAAAACAAAGCCTTGACTCTATTCAAGGAGAGGCATAGGAACTGGAGCCCTTCAGAAAGCTGATCCTTCCTAGGCTGCACACACAGCTGAAGGTTTGACCTGGGCAGCAGTCGGGGGAGGAATCAATGACGGCCCAACTTGGCTTCTTTGTTTCGCTTTGTTCTGCATTAAAAACAAAAGATGCCCATTACTGTCAACTAAAAATATTACTAACAAAAAATGTAGAAGGAACCTTCAAAAGCCCCCAAAGATTCCTCTTATGATTCAAAGACGCAGGTCTGTCCTCGAGGAGGTTTAGATTGCAAATTTACATGGCTTGCATTACGTAGGAGTCTCCAAGCTGAGAAATAACATGAAAATACCCCTTGGCAGGTTATTCTTCCACAGGAAGGCGGTGGAAACCATCTGTGGAGGACGCATCGTCCTCATCCACCCTGGCTGGGCAGTCCATACTGAGAACCCCACACGAGACAGAAGTATAAACAGCGGTAGTGAGCCCAGGAACAGTAGCCCAGGAGTAGACATTCTAGAACTTCACGTGGCAGAAGTTGTGGGTAGGGACTCAAAAGGGGGAAATTTAAAAACACGAGAAACACGGGAAATGAACACTGTGTATAAAAGAAAGACAAAGCAGGTTTGAAAAATAATCAAACAGAACATCTGGAGATAAAATCATAAACTTGACTTATGAAGCCAAAGCCTTTCTGCTACCCAGCGCTTCTGTCTGCTTTCTCCCCACTTTCCACTGATAACCTCTGTTCATAGTGTGTTTCTTTTCCATGGTGTGTGTGTGTGTGTGTGTGTGTGTGCACACGTGCGCACGTGTGCACATGTATTCCCATAGAAATGATATGTATTGTGTTAGTATATGTTAGTATATACTGCTAGCCCCCCACCCCTTATCAGTGAGGAATACATTGCAAAACCTCAGTGAATGTCCGAAACCACAGATAGTACTGAACATGGATATATTCGGTCCTCTGTATCCATGAGTTCTAAATTAAAGCAACTGTGGATTGAAAATATTCAGGAAAAAAATCTGCATCTGTACAGAACATATATAGCCTTTTGTTCTTTTCATTATTCCCTAAACAATACAGTTCAACAAATATTTACATTATACTAGGTATTATAAGTAGTCTAGAGATTATTTAAGTATATTGGAGCCCGACGTGATGGTGCTTGCCTATAATCCCAGTACTTGGGAGGCTGAGACAGGAGGATTGCAGGTCCGAGGCCAGCCTCAGAAACTTAGTAAGGCTGTCAGCAACTTAGTGGGACCCTGTTTAAAAAAAAAAACTAAATAGGGCTGGGGGTGTAGCTCAGAGGTAGAATGCTCCTGGGTTCAATCCTCAGCAACACACACACACACACACACACACACACACAGAAATAAAGTACATGGGAGGATATGTGTAGGTTGTATGCCATTTTATGTAAGGGACTTGAGCATTCTGGATTTTGGTTTCAACAGGGAATCCTGGAACCAAATCCTTCACAAATTCTGAGGGATGAGTATCCTATGTTTCAGAAAATTTATAAGTTAGGCATAGTAAGAGATTAGCAACAATAATAAAATAGAACAATTATAACTATACCAGAATAAAAATGATGTGAATATCATCTCTCTCAAAATACCTTACTGTACTGTACTCACATTTCTTATGATGATGCAGTATGATAAAGGAAGCACTGTATGGCCTCCCTTTGGGATATCAGACTTGTCATTGTCACTCCTCTGCCTTTTGGGGCCATTATTAAATGAAATATGATTACTTGACCACAAGTCCACAGTATGCCATGACGGTTGATCTGATGACGAAGACGGCTACTCTGTGACGACTGGGCAGGTAGCGCATACAGCGTAGACATGCTGGACCAAGGGATGACTTACATCTCTGAAGGAATGGAGTGGATCATGGGGAGTTTCATCACGTTTTTCAGAATGGCATCCAGTTTAAAACTTATGAATTGTTTATTTATGGAATTTTTACTTAATATTTTCAGACCAGGTTTGATTGCAGGTAACTGAAACCACTAAAAGCAAAATCACAGATAGGGGGACTAGTGTGTGTGTGTGTGTGTGTGTGTGTGTGTGTGTGTGTGTGTGTGTATGGATGGATGTATTTCTCCATGGAAACTATGTAGTATTGCTTTGTATTTTTTAGTATTAGTGGTATAAGTCTCTGTGTGCTGTTCTGAAAATTGCTTTTTTTCCCCTTCACCATCAGTTCTTGGAGATCTAACCATATCACATATGAATCTAGCTTGTTTCTTTTACTTGTATGTGCATAAATATACCAGTTTACTTAGACTTTTTTTCTTAATGAATTTGCTTATATATATTTCTCTTCATTATAAATTGTACAACAGTGAGAACCCTGCGGATATTTTCCTGGGAATGATTTTGAATGTTCTGGTAGGATAAATACCAGAGAACAGAATTGCTGACTTAGAAATTATGAGCATTTTTGTTTTAATAGATACTTAGAGCCGGACATGGTGGTACACGCTTGTAATTCCAGTACTTGAGAGGCTGAGACGGGAGGATCACAGATTCGCAGCCGGCCTCAGCAACTTAGTGAGACCCTGTTTCAGAATAAAATAGGGCTGGGGGTGTAGCTCAGAGGTAGAATACCCCTGGGTTCCATCCCCAGTACCACACACACACACACACACACACACACTTAGAAATTGTCCTCCAAAATATCTAGTTTGCTCTTTTCTCCCACCCACATATTTGAGCATAGTTTTTTTTTTTTACATGCTCACTGACACTTGATATTATCAGAGTCTTTGGTATTTTTTTCAAATTTATTTTATTTTTTTTTGGTACTGGGGATTGAACCCAGAGGCATTCTACCGTTGAGCTATACCTCTAGCTCCCTCTATTTTATTTTTTTGTTTTGAAACAGGGTCCCACTAAGTTGCTGAGAGTCTTGCTAAGTTGCTGAGACTGGACTCAAACCTGCGATCCTCTTGTCTCAGCCTCCCAAGTACTGAGATTATAGGCGTGTGCCACTATGCCCAGCTCAACCCTTTGTTCTTTGCTAGCCATGTGAAAAGCTGTAGCATTGTTTTGATTTGCATTTTGGAGTTGGACATACTCATACTTTGCTGCATGAGTCTGTATTTATGTGTTTATTTGTTAATATCCTTTACCAGTTTTGCTCTTGGTTCTTAAAAATTGATTTAAATGAGGTAGGTATACATTTTTTTTTTTTTTGCGGTACCGGGGATTGAACCCAGGGGTGTTCTACCTCCGCGCTATACCCCCAGCCCTATTTTTTTATACTTTATTTTGAAACCGGATCTCACGAAGTTGCGGAGGGCCTCACTAGGTAGAGAGTGAGAGACCGGGAGAGAGAGAGAGAGAGAGCTGAGGCTGGCCGCGAACCTGGATCCTCTGGTCTCCGCCTCCCAATACATTTTGGATATCAATTCTATCTGTACTTTTTATAGAAGTTGCAGATATTTTCTCCCACTTGCCTGATTTTCTAATTATTATTGTGAAGAACTTTATATGCATTCTTCTATTTTTTTAATCACCCACAGTTTGGACAAGTTCATTACCAAAGCAGCGGCTTGTACTCTCTGTTTACATTAGGTATTTATGGGCTCTCCTCTCAATTTGGCGAATCCTGATACCTCTGTGCCTAACTCTTCTTTGATGAAATACAGTTTTTTTGTTTGTTTTTTTGCAGTACTGGGGATTGAACCCAGGGGCATTCTCCCTCCGAGCTACACCCCCAGCCCTATTTTTTGTTCTTTATTTTGAAAAAGGGTCTCACTAAGTTGCGGAGCTCCTCACTGAGTAGTTGAGGCTGGCTGCGAACCTGGATCCTCCGGTCTCAACCTCCCGAGTACAGGAATTTTTTTTTTTTTTTTTGCGGTACCGGGGATTGAACCCAGCGGCGTTCTACCTCTGTGCTACACCCCTGGCCCTAATTTTTATACTTTATTTTGAAATAGGGTCTCACGAAGTTGCAGAGGGCCTCACTAGGGAGAGAGAGAGAGAGAGAGAGACAGGGAGAGAGAGAGAGCGAGCTCCGGTCTCCGCCTCCCAAAGTACTGGGATTACAAGCGTGCGCCACCACACCCAGCCCCGAGTACAGGAGTTTCAAGCGTGTGCCACCACGCCTGGGGAAATCCAGTTGTTTTTAAGTCTTCTGTTCCATGTGACATACTCATGGTGGGGCAAGCGAATGAGGGGTGAAGAAGCCCCACTGGAATGCTTTCTGTACCCTGCTTCACACTTCACCCACTGTACCACATATTCATCAGTTTATATAGTATGTGTGTGCAAGGGGGGTTACTTAAACTGTCCCGATTTATTTCTAAAATAGTTCTGCTACTCAAATAATTTTGAAAACCAATAGAATCATCCATTTCAAAATTTAAATAGTCCCTCTGCCAGGGAATCTACTGATATGACATTTTCACCTGCTGTTCTTTTCTTCCACTGTTTTAAAGTAAAGATGTGCAAAACGGTTTGAAGTAAGCAGAATTTTCCATCAAAGTAGGGAAGGCTGAAGTTAGACGTAAAATTGGAGGCAAGTGATGGTGGCCTGAGAGGCTCTTGATTTGTGAATGTAAAAGAGACGGGGGAGATGTAAAAATGTGGCTGTGGCTCTAGCAACATTAGGGCTGTGCAGCGGAATGGACGGGGACAGGGCTGGGCTGCTCTGAGTCCTGGACTGCCGCCCAAGCCTCAGGCTCACCCCCTGGTAACCTCAGGCATTGCCTTTCAGATGGATTGAACGGGCATTATGGTAACCACCTGGCAGAGTTTGTTATGGGGATCAAGTTTTAGCATGTGCTCTATATTTTTGTAAGTGCCAAATGACATAAGTGCTATGGAAGATCAATCATTAGGTGGAGGAAGGGCACAATGAAATATCCATTGTGAATCTTGATAGGTGTGTATGAGCTGGGTTCATGACCTCAATCATAGATGCCAGTGAAGCAGGAAATAATTTATTGGATGGATGTTGGTTAGCAGAATTGATGGGAAAGCTGGAAACCAGGTTCTGGAAATGCCAAGGACCTAGGGAGGACTGACAGCAAGGAACACGGAAATAGTCTAGTTAGGATATTGCTGCTGGCACTGGGCTCTTGATATCAGTGCCTAGAATCAAGGCACACAGTAGATTTTTAGGAAAACTGTTGAATGGATGGATAAGCAAAAGGCATGTAGCAGATATGCCATAAATAAGAAATGTTGAACAAATGGGCAAATGAATATGATGTGTTTTCACTGCTATCCACTTGCTCTTGCTATTGTGATTAATTTCCCAGTTCTGCAGAGGTCCTAACTAATTTAAAGCCCTAGGTAGGAGGATATGATTAGTGAAGCACCAAGGCCTAGCTCTCAGACGGATGGAGAGAAGGAGTAGACAGCTCTAGGTTTCCACAGTGAGCGAGGGGCTTTGCTTTTCTCTGTGCTTACATGGAAAGGAAGGCTGTTCAGATTTTGGTTATCCAACATGGTGATAAATGTCCACTGCTACGGTGTTAGATTAACATTATGTTAATTATTTGAAAATAATAGCAACAAACCTATTTGCTTTTAATACAACAACATAACTATTGGCTATAGTTTTCCTGGAGCTGATACAGTGTCGTAGTATCCTATCCTTTATGCTGTGGATTTTTGATTGTTGGATTATTGCTTTGTGTTACTTCCTCAAATCAAATATTACATCATTGGAAAAAGAAGAAATGTGCAGTTTTTGAAATTCAAATAGAACTCTGTGCCATTTCCTATTTTTATTCACAATGACCTTAAATCAGTTTAGGAAGTAGAGAAATAACCATTAAATGTTTTAATACCCAGTACTAATTGAAATAGAGGAAGACAGTGGCCAATAAAAGCTGTAGTAAAATCTAGACATCATCTTCTCTTGGAGGACTTCACCACATTTTTGGAATGTTGCTAAATCTTTGATGAATTGTTTTGGTAAATCTGGCTTTGTTTGTGTAGAAATCATCCACATTTTATTGTATTTCCCCTTCTTTCAAGGATGCCTATATAAAAATTTTCCTATAGGTGAGAGAATAGACTGTGCTCATGAACACCAGCCACAGAATCTGTAGGTCTTGAGGAATTCCAAAGGAAGGACTTTGCTATAGTTTGGGTCTGGAATGTCCCCCATGGGCCCTTGCGTTAAAGGCTTGGCCCCCACCCAGCTCATGATATGTTATGGGGATGTGGTGGGACCTTTAAGAGGTAGGGCTTGTGGGGGGAAATTAGGTATTGGGGGTATGCCTTTGAAGGGACATTGAGACCACAGCCCCTTCTCTTTCTTGGCTTCCTGGCCACCATGGGGGGAAACAGGTCTCCTCTGCTGCCTGCTCCCTGGTGTATTGTACCACCATTGGCCCAAGGCAACATGGACTTTATTCTATGGACTGAAATCTCTGAAACCAGGCGTCCAAATAAACCTTTCCTCCTTTTTTAAGCTGATCATCTCATGTATTTTGTCATAGTAGCAAGAAGTCGACTAATACAGACTTAGAGATTTTATGTATAAAAAGTACATAAAAGCATATAAAATGCCAGGCACAGTGGCTCATGCCTGTGATCCCAGTGACTCAGGAGGGTGAGGCAGGAGAATCGCAAATTGGAGGCCAGTCTGAGCAACTTAGTGAGACCCTGTGTCAAAACAAAAAAGGGCTGGGAATATGTAGCTCAGTGGTAGAGCTCCCCTGGGTTCAATCCCCACTACTGCAAAAAAGAAAGAAAAATAAAAGCATGTATATGTATATGTATATGTATATGTATATGTATATGTATATGTATATGTATGTGTATGTGTATACTCTTTTGAACTCGAGTTGGGCTTATATCCCTTTAGGTTTCTCAGTGCACACAGGTGATTTTTACATTTTAAGCTTATTCAGGACCTGCATGTATTTTGCACTATATCACATCACTATTGCATTGATCATGCATATAAATATCTTGACAGTCTCAATATAAGTGTGGATCATGAGTCTTTACTTCAAGATGGGATTTAGGAGATGGGCAAGATTGTAAGAGTCAAAAGGCAATGTTTTTATGTTATTTTGCAAATTCCAGATGTGAAATTTAAGATATTGTATTCATGTTACAGGAGTTGTTTTTTAAAGTCCATTCACCTCCTTATGCTAAGGACGCAGCATTAACGGAACAACAGCATGTCAAGTACAGGATTGATGGCTTCACTTCTCTAACACGGGGTATTGGCCTTATCTTGGTGTGGCCTCTGACTGTTTCTGTAGGGATTCTGGGTGTTTTATTTAAATGTTGGGATATAACATAGGACCTTGTTGATGTCTATAGTGAAGTGAAGGAAAGGTCAGGCTGTTGGGATTCCACGTTTCCAATCTTAGCTCCAGTCAGAGTTTTCCCCCTTTTTATTTTTGCTTTTGAAACAGGGTCTCGGTAAGTTACCGTGTGCTGGCCTTGAACTTGCAGTCCTTCTGTTTCAGCCTCAGCACAGGGATTAAAGACATATACCTCTGCTTCCTGATTACACAATTTTTTAAAAAAATAGAATCCCTGCTTTTGAAGCATATCTGAAAACACTATCCACTGTAGAAATCTTAACTAATTTTTTCATTCTTATCAAAGAACAAAGTAGACTTTTATTTCTAATGAGATGTACCCAGTAAGATAAAAACATAACTTCTCTTAAGATTACAGCTTTATGAAAGGTTCAGACTAGAACTGTAATGTTTTTCATCATGATTTAATCAAATTGTGAAATAATTTTGAATATTTAGGCAGATATAAATGACTACATTGTTTTACAAATAATATTTTTAAGATATATTTCAGAAACTGAGCAAATTTCAGCCTTAGAAGTTTAGATGTCACGGATGTTTTTGTAAAATCTCAAAACAGCAGAAATGCATTGTAGTTGAGCAACCTCAGGGAAGTTGACACATTGTTTGTTGAGCTCACATTAGTTTGTTGGCTAACCACAAAGGATTTGAAAGTGAAGAGTAGAAATTTCTACATATTTCTGATGCTTTGATTCTGTGACAGGAAGGAAAACAAGCTGCAGGCCTATTATAGGAAATTATGAGATAACAATTAGGCTCAGAGCATGGCCTGCCACTAAGAAAGGCTCTGTTGCAGTTAAATTATGTAAAAGAGTAGAACGTTACTGCATGGTGTTTTAAATTTGTTGATTTTCATCATCCCCTACCATGATGTTCATGTTGGCATATTGCTACATTATAAGTTTGTTTCATCTTCTTTTAATATTTCCTTTCATTTAAAATCTTGGTTGAACAGCTTGAAGGTGATAAAGAAGTTAATTCCATTGTCATGAGAATTTGTCTTTGAGAGTTGGTCTATACCATTGGTTAGGAGTATCTGGATTTAGCCACATCTAAATCTGAGATTCAGCACTGCCAGTATCTTGATATGTCATCTTGGGCAAGACAGTTAACCTCCATTTGCCTCATCTATAAAGTCAGGATGATAATCATACTTAACCTCTAGAACTATTTTCAGATTAAATGATATAATCAGTAGATTACTGTTAGCACCATACACTATAGCTTTTATTGTTTTCCCCAATGACATCAGTAATGGTGACAAGAAGTAAGTAGGTGTGTACCATGCAATTGCTGTATTATACTACAGTACTTTTCTTACAATAGCACTATCTACAGGCTCATGAAGTATTTTCCCATTGTACAAATGAGGAAAATAAGACAAGGAAACAGTGGCATTTATTACAAAGATATTTTGTTTTGCAGATGAAAAATGTCTAATCAGGGCAGTTAAATAATCTGAGTTTTGCTTTTAGAAGCACAACTTTGGTGGTGTTATTAAAAAAAATAGAGGAAGAAAAACTAGGCAAGAGAGTTAGGAGGTCACTTGCCTGGTCATGGTGAAAGGTAATGATGGCCTACACAGAGGAAGGTTGGAGAAAACCAGGAAAATTTGATTGCCATTTCAGAGGTAAAATCAACTGGATATTACTGCATGTGAGTCAGTGTTTGGGGTCAGGGGAAGGGAAGGCTAGTGGATCTCCCTGGGACATGCTGAGTTTGGAGAAGTACGTATGGGATCCGGGTTTAGATGCTCAGTAAACACCTGGAGCCATGGGCTTAGAGATCGAGAAATAAGTCTAAAATGGAGCTTAGTGTTTTGCAAATACCTTGTGTCCAAAGTAATTGTTGGATTCAACACAGAAGTGTCAATTTAAGACATAGAGGCTAGAGAGCAAAATCCTAAGAAGCAGCAACATTTAAGAAGTAGTTGGAAGAATTTGGTCTATCAAAACGTTTAAATTTGTGTGTGTGTGTGTGTGTGTGTGTGTGTGTGTGGTACTGGGGATTGAACCCAGGAGCATTCTACCTCTGAAATATACCCCCCAGACCTATTTTTTATTATTTATTTTGAAATAGGGTCTCACTAAGTTGTGGAGGGCCTAAGTAGCTGAGGCTAGCTGTGAACCTGTGATCCTCCTGTCTCAGCCTTCCAAGTACTGGGATTACAGGCATGTGCCACCATGCCCGGCTCTAAAATTTTTGAGGTAGTGAAATAGAAGCAAAGTAAAAGGAGTTTCAAGGAATTTGTAGTCTCTAGCAATATCTGATATTCTGGAGACATCAAATGTGTAAAACAAGAGCTCTGAAAAAACATTATCAAGTTAAGCAGTTAGGCCATTTCTTGGCTTGTTATATGTACTTTTTATTGGTGCATTGTAATTGTACATCACAGTGGGATTCATAGTGATACATTCATATACACACATAACATTATTTTGTCTGTTTCCTTTTCCAAGGCTTCTTTTTCCTCCCCACCTCCCTCCCCAAATCCCCTTCCACTAGTCTACTGGCCTCTCATTTTCTTTTCTTTTTTTTTCTGTTTCCCTTTTACCCCTTTCTTTGCTCATCTGAGGTTTTCTCCATCTTTGTCTTCTCTCCTCATTTTTGTGAGGTCTGTTTTCTCTCTTGCTTCCACCTATGAGAGAAAACATGTGGCCCTTGATTTTCTGAGTCTGGCTAATCTCACTAGAGCCTGATGTTCTCTAGTTCAATCCATTTTCCTGCAAATGACATAATTTTGTTCTTTGTGGCTAAGACTCCATTGTGTGTATATACCACATTTTCTTTATCCATTCAGATGTTGATGGACACCTAGGTTGGTTCCCTAACTTGGCTATTATGAACTGGGCTGCTATAAACATGGGTATGTCTGTATCACTGTAGTATTCTGACTTTAATTCTTTTGGAGAGATGCCAAGGAGTGATATAGCTGGGTCATATGGTGATTTCATTCCTCATCTTTTGTGGAACCTCCATGCTGATCTCCATAGAGGTTGTACTAATTTACAGTCCTACCAACAGTGTGTAAGTGCTCCTTCTCCCCCACATCTTCACCAGCATTTATTATTATTTGTATTCTTGATGATTCCTATTCTAACTGGAGCAAGAAGAACCATACTGGATGTACCACAATACCTGATTTCAAATTATACTACAGAGCTATAGTAACAAAATCAGCATGGAATTGCCATAGAAACAGACTCATAGACCAATGGAACAGAGTAGAAGATAAAGAGACAAATCTCACAGTTACAGCCATCTGATTTTTGACAAAGGTGCCAAAAATATATGTTGGAGAAAACATAGTCTTTCAACCAGTGGTGCTAGGAAAACTAGCACCACTACATATTGATTATCAATATATAGAAGAATAAAACTACACTCTTATCTCTCACCCTGTATAAAAGTTAACTCAAAATGGATCAAAGACCTAGCAATTAGTACAGAAACTTTGCAATTACTAGAAGAAAAGATAGGACCTACTCTCTAACATATAGGCTCATGCAAGAGACTTCCTCAGTAAGTCTCCCTAAACTCAGGAAAATAAAACTGAGAATCAGTAAATGGGACAGCATCAAATTAAAAAGCTTCTGCCCAGCAAAGGAAACAATAAAGAATGTGAAGAGAGAGACCACAGAATCGGAGAAAACCTTTGCTAGCTACTCCTCTGATAGAGGACTGTGGGTGACTTGAGGTGACTGGAGCTATCTGTTCTATGTTTTCTGTCCCCTGAGAGCGTGGCGTGACCTGTGGTTTGGCACACCGAGCCGAGTGGGGGGCAAACTCCCTGCACAAGCATGCTTGTTTCCATGGGAACGGGGCATAGGGGAAAGCTACGGCCTTGAAGAGCCTTAGTTTCTCACTGCATGCCTTTTGCTCCATAAACAAGCCTCGAGAACGTGATAAGCACAAGACTGCTATTTTTTAGTTTTTAGAAGCCTTGTTTTGAGGGAACTTGTCTGTAAAGGGTTCTCAGGATCTCTGGATAAGAGAAGTCTGATGCTCATAATAAACATGCATTTGCTTGGAGCTGGTCTCCTTCTTTGCATCCCGGTGTCCTGACTGTGGCGCTGAAACCACTCCCCAGGGTCTCTGCTCCACTAGAGAGTGACCACAGAGGACTAATATCCAGAATATATAAAGAAATAAAAAAACCCTTACACCAAGATACCCAAATTACCCAATCAATAAATGGTCCATTGAACTAAAGACACTTCTCGAAAGAATAAATACAAATGACTAACAAAAACATGGAAAAAATGTTCAACATCCTTAGCAATGAATTAGGCCATTTCAACCTAAGAGAAAGCATTTTCTTTACAGTAGTGGGTTAGGACACCAAAATATACTGTATTGAAGAGGGAATGCAGGTGAGGAGAGACTGAGTTGCTAATTCTTTGAAGAAAGTGAAGAAAGTGACTAATTAGAGATTTAGTAGAGAGATGGAACTAAGTTTTAAGGGCACTACAGAGCTAAAGCAAAGTGAGGGAAACTTACAGATAACACTCTCAGAACCAAATATAGGTGCCCATGAAATATTTTCTCCCATGACTAGTACCTACTATAATTTCTGGCATGTGGGCAGCACTCAGCAAATTTGCTGAAATGTGTAAATTCCTTCTGCTTTACTTACTCGATTTTCCCCTGTATAATTTGATTCTTGTTAAGATGTTTTTATACCTAGGTTTTTGTTTTTGTTTTTTTGTTTTGGAGCATACAATTCAATTCAGCAATTTTGCAATTACACAAGCAGTTATTTCAAGCCTGTGCTCACAAAGCACTTCGTACGAGCTGTACTTTCCTGTTTGCAAACTTTGCACCTTGTCATTGCTTAAGAAAGCATTTTGTGAAGGTTTAAATGTAATTAAAAGTGATAAGATAATTCACTTAAATTCGGTTTTCTTTCCTTTCTAGATGTTGACTATGCATTTCATAATAATTCACAACAGGATGGGAAATTGGCTTATAAAATGCAGTGTGCCCTCTCTTAAACACAAGTCCTTCCCTGACCCTTAAGAGTAACTACCACTGTGTTGCCTCCAGCATGGTTCTTATTGTTCAGAATTGCTTTGGCTATTCTCGGTCTTTTGTTCTTCCATATGAATTTTAGGACCATTTTTTTCTAGCTCTGTGAAGAATGACATTGGTATTTTTATAGGGATTGCATTGAATCTGTAGATTGCTTTTGGTAGTGTGGCCATTTTGACTATTCTGCCTATCCAAGAACATGAGAGGTCTTTCTATCTTCTAAGGTGTTCTTTAATTCCTTTCTTTAGTGTTCTATAATTTTTATTGTAGAGGTCTTTTATCTCCTTGGCTAGATTTATTCCTAGGTATTTTATTTATGTATGAGGTATCACTAACAATCTTACTAACATATATGGGGAGGAAAAGCCAGGAGTGAGGTGAGGTGCAGAGAGAAATACACCAATGCTGTGTGCATGTATGTCTGTATCACTTTGAACCTCATTATGATGTATAATTACAATGTACCAATAAAGGTATGTTTTAAAATTTTTAAATATCAATTGACACAGAATAATTGAACATTTTTCAGGCACAGTGTGATGCACATATACAACGTGTAATGATCAAGTCGGGATAATTGGCACATCAGTTGCTTCAAACATTTATCATTTCATTGTGTTGGGAATATTCATATTCCTCTCTACTAGCAATTTTCAAATATGCAATTAATTGTTCTCAACCACAGTTATACTGTTCAATAAAACATAGAAGTTATTCCTCCTATCAAATTACACCCCTGTACTTCTGTACCTGTTAACCACTTTCTCTCCATCCCCTCTCCCTCATCCTCTAACACTGTTCTCGTTTGATGAAATCAACTTTTTTAGCTTCCATATATAAGTGAGAACATGTGGTATTTAAATTTCTGTGCCTGACATTTCACTTAATATAATATCCTCCAGGCTCATTCATATACCATCTTAACAGAGGAAGGGGACGGGGAGGAAGGTCACTTATAGAAAAACAGATGCCTTTTTGGAAGGATAAGTCAGCTCTTAAGGGAATAGAGAGGAGGTGTGTAAGTTTTGTGACAGTGTCTCTTCAGTTGTGGTATGGAGACTTCTCTAGATAAGGGTCAATCTTCCCTGTTCCTGGGAGGGGATTTATGACAGTTGTGGCTCCTGAGTAGTTTTGGAGGCTCTCTGTTCAGTCAGAGAAGAAATTTCACAAACTCAGAGGCCTTCTACTCAAAATAATTTTTATTCTTCATTGGCATATTTTAGATTCCTTTGAAAAATGTGTGTGTGTGTGTGTGTGTGTGTGTGTGTGTGTGTGTTTGTGTGTGTGTGTGTGTATGTGTGAGTGTGTGTGTGTGTCTCTTTTTCTTTTAAGTTATAACACTTCCTGAATTCATACTGGGATTTTGAATTTAGTTAAAATTCAGAATTACAAGATGCGTATGTAGATTCTCTTTCTTACATCTGTATCTTTAGCCCCTCAGTTCTTAAGAACATAGGGAATGACGGAGTATAGCTATCAGTCCAATCCACATTGTCCACGGAACGTTCTCAGAGTAACTCCCCACACTCTGCTGCTTACTGTAGAGTTAACACAGCCACTCCATCTCACCCGTGTGTTTGCCTTCGCAGCTGCACTGTTTCCATAATGGGAGAGCATAGGGAATAGTTTTTTCAATACTGTCCCCTCTATCCCAGTCACCTATCAGGATATCAGGAGATAAATATCACAGCCTTAGGCTTTTGTGATTATGTTACTGTTGTATCAAAACTTCTCTTCACCTGTGCCTGTGAAAGAAAGTAATAGAGGTCACCAACTCTATGTCGACAGAGGAATAATTCTTCAAACAAATAATGGAACATTAAGAAACTATACATAGAGCATTATTGAAAACTTAAAAGTTTTATATTGGATCCCCTCCAATGTGAATTTCACAACCTTTTTTTTTCCTTCTGTGACTAATAGAACATTCCAGTATGCCAGTAGAAAAAAATATCACTTTAGAGAGGCCTTCTCATGTGGAACTCACATGCCAGTTCACAACATCTGGGGATTTGAAGTCAGTAAATGTGATTTGGAAAAAAGGTGATGAGCAGCTACTTGAGAATAATTATCTCATCAATAAAACAGGAAATACCCTGTATACCCAGTACACGTGAGTATACATGATTTTAACCTATCTTGCGAGCCAAAGCTAGCTTAATTCTAAATAGTTTTACTGAGGGAGCATTCTCTCCTTTGCAGTTACTTGACTGGTATGCTAATATTCTAATTTGCATGTTTACAGAATTACTTCTATTTTAAAATTTTGATTAGTGGCTAAGTCTTTATTTTTATTAAGAGATGTTTTTAATAACTAAGCCTATATTAATAACTTGAATTATTATCCTAGGTTCACCGTCATTAACAGTAAACAAATGGGAAGTTATTCTTGTTTCTTTGAAGAGGAAAAGGAACAAAAGGGAACATTTAATATCAGAGGTCAGTATTAATAACTTGAGGAATGATAACTTCAGCATTAAGTTCTTAGATTTCTGAATCTCTCAGTTTTAAATTATTACTATAATAATAAACATAATGAAGTTGAAAGAAAAGAACATGCTTTCTATTGACTCACCAGAGGTGAATGGTCTTGCAGTCCCCAACCCACTCCCTTCCTGCTTCTCAATCCCAGTTCAGAGCACAGGTTTTCGTTCAAAATGCTGGCCTACTCAGTGTTCATTAATCATATCATTCTCTTAAAGTTATTTATTCATTTAGCTCTCTAAATTTAGAGCTTTTATAATAGCCCTCTAGGTTCTGAGTTACTGTGTTTACAGACTGTGAGAATATAGTTTTGGTATTCTATACCCGTGGCTCCAAGATTTGGGATTTTAGGGATCCATAAAATGTAAAAAGAAAAAAAAAAAGGAGATGTGCAGAGGGCTGCCTGCATTTGGTATCGCCAAGTGTGGACATTTAAAATACAGGCATGCATCACTGAACAGCAGGGGTACAATATGAGAGAAGCTCATCATTAGGTGGTTTCAATGTCCTTTGAACGTCATAGAGTGCACTGACACATACCCTGATGGTTCAGCCTGCTACACACCGAGACCACATGGGACAGCCTGTGTTCCCAGGCTAGATCCCTGTTTAACATGTTGCTGTAGGTGGTTATAACAGCATTGTAAGTATTTGTGTATCTAAACATATAAAAGATATAATAAAAAATATGTTATAAAAGATAAAAAATGGTACATCTGTGTAAGATACTTCCACAAAGGGCCAAGACATCACTCTACATTGCTGTAGACTCCATCAACACTGTACCCTTAGGCTACACTGAATTGACAAATAATATTTTTTCTTTAGTAAATAATAAATTATCTTTAGCTTACTATAACTTTTTACTTTATAGATTTAATTTTAAGCCTTCTAAAGCCATTTTGACTTTTCTAATAACAACCTAAAACACAAATGGTGGGCAGCTATATAAAATATTTTCTTTATGTCCTTTTTCTATAAACTTTATTTTATGCAAAAAAATTTTTTGGCTTCACACACTTTTGTGTGAAAGATTAAGAGACAAACACACACGCGGTCCTAGGCCTGCGCAGGGTCAGACTCATCAGCATCGCTGTCTTCTGCCTCCGCCTCGTGTCCCACTGGAGGGTCTTCCACGGCGTTTGCTGGCACACAGTGCTGTCATCGTCTGTGATAACAAGGCTGCCATCTGGAGTGGCTCCTGAAGGACCCGCCTGAGGCTTTTCCTGAGGAGATGTCACTCTTCAGAAATATGTCCATGGTGGTTTGCTTGATCTGTTTTGCAGTTGTTTTTCTTTCACTGTAGATTTTCTTTTTTTTTTTTTTTGGTACTGGGGATTGAACCCAGGGGCATTCTACCTCCGAGCTACACCCCCAGCCCTATTTTTTATTCTTTATTTTGAAACAGGGTCTCACTAAGTTGCGGAGGGCCTCACTAAGTAGCTGAGGCTGGCTGCAAACCTGTGATCCTCCTGTCTCAGCCTCCCAAGTACTGGGATTACAAGCGTGCGTAACCACGCCCAGTTTAGATTTTCTCGTAAACAGATACTGCACCACCAATATTCCTCTCTGTGACTGAAAACCTTTCAGTGTCAGGGTCGATGTTTTTAAACTCTTAGGGAGCTCCTTGCAGTCTGCAGAGTCTCCCGCTGAACCCTTTACTATGGATTTTCATGGGAGTTCTTCTTGGTCTTCTCTCAGAGTTTTCTTTTCTCTTGCATCTCCCTCAGTTATTCATTCCCTAGGTGATTTCGATTTCTTTTTAACTCTATTGTAATCTAATGGGACCACCATTGTGTATTGGTTTATTGTTGACTGAACTGTCATTATGTGGCACATGACTCTGTCTATAAGCCCTACAAAATAATCTACAGCTCTTCCTTATGGGAATAGGCCAAAGTATTTTACTATTACCATCATTAAACCAAAACTTGAGAAGGTCTCAATCTCTTATTATCCAACTCGAACAATTTGTCTTTACTAGAAGACAAATTGAGTTGGATACTTACCTTCATGAAAATCCCAGTGTTTTGTGGTAGATTAGTGAAATTCAGCATTCATGTTGGTGTTTGGGAAATGTAGTCTGTTGCCATATTAACTGCTTTTGGGCTTTGCTTTATGTTAATTTCCCAGAGAACCAGAACATTGTTCTCCACTTTTCCTAAAAATTTTGAAGCCTGACTAGCTGCTCCGACAGGGCATGGCTGAGCAGTAGCAGAACCTGAGGCCCCTCAGTAGCAGAACGGCTTGCTTCCTCCTTGCCAGGGTTTATGATGGCGCTCTCCCACGTCCTCAGTGTCCCCCTGCACTCACAGGCTTGTTTCAACGGGGTAAAGATAATGAATCCTTATATTTACATACTTTGGTCTTTCCAAAGGAAGAAGTCGGCATTATCTTTTGATTATTTTGATCATGTTTGTTCTTTCTTAACCTTCTTTCATCTATTGCCTGGTTTAACTTAGTGAAGGAATAGATACACTACATACATTTTCCTACTGTTTCCTTTTCCTTCCTTATTCTTTTCTTTGCCTTGCTCCCTTTCATTCTTCTCCTCTTCTCTCCTTTCCTTTTTCTCTTCCCTTACTTTTCCTTCTCTGCCTCCCTTCCTTCTTTCCTCTTTATTCCTTTTCTTTTCATTCTTTTTTTCCTCATTAATAGGCAAAGAATATTAAACATACACAAAATCCTACTCAAAATGTTTTACTGAGTGTCTTTTAAATATGTAAAGAAGCCGGGCGTGGTGGCGCACACTTGTAATCCCAGTACTTGGGAGGCTGAGATAGGAAAGATCACAGGATTGAGGCCAGCCTCAGCAACTTTGTGATACCTTATTTAAAAAAAAAAAAAGAAAAGAAAAGAAAAGAAAAGAAAAGGGTTGGGGGTGTAGCAGCTCAGAGCTAGAATGTCCCTGGGTTCAATCCTCAATACGGAAAAAAAAAAAAAAAAGTAAAGAAGGCCTACAGGTCCTGAGGAAATGCTCATCAAATCTTGTTACTTAAGTGCTCCTGGGAAATTCAACCTTAAATGTTATATGTGTGTTTTTTCCTTTCTTTCTTCTAGATTGCATTGTTCTCTTGAAATAGGCATGCATCATGCCTGATGGAAGTTTAAATATTGACTATACTACATTTTTTTCTTATTAGCTCCCATCATAAATTCCTTAAATTTTTATATGGACGTGATCAGTCTTGCCTCCAATATAAGGATTATCAGAAGCATTTTACTTTTCAACATTTCAGTCAATTTAATGCCAAGTATTTTTAGGGAAGGTCTCTTAATTCCTCAGCTGTTTCAAGATAACCCAGCTGATGTTAGCTGGTGTCAGGAGCATCCACACTAGGGTGAGGTCTTAAACCTAGTCTTCAGGAATGCAAAGAGCCACTGAATATTTACTTTTTCTTTTATTCTCTAATTTGCTTGGAGCAGTTAAGTTCAACTCATTTGATTTTAATTCCTACTTAACATTAATGTAACTTTTAAGTATGTACTATATCATGAAGAATTTTATAAAATTAATAAGGTGAATCCTTCCAGATCTCCCTTGGTAAAAATAATATATCTGTAATTCATTTAAATTGAATATTGCTTGGAGAAACAATTTCATTTGTGTAGAATTTAAAGGCACCTACATAACAATTCATATTCTAGTTATTATTTTATTAAGTCTGTAAGGCATACAGAATGTTGTATATTTTTCATAAATGTCCTATTATAGGCTTTCTTCATAATTCCTAAGAAGAATTATCTTTTCTTAGCAGCTCTATACTTGAATGTGGATGAAAAGCCCATTTTATCCACTATAATATATTAAGCCAAAAGAATTTTTTTGGCTCTAGACTATATGAGTCAACTCTAGCTCATGAGCTTGAGCCCTTGGAACAATTCATCTTCAAAGTCCCTACTTCTGTCTCTATGGGAGCTGGTTGATTTATGGCTACAAGAGTACAAAAGGGCTTCAACACTACTGATTAGTGTAATGCAAAAAAAAAAAAATCCTGCTGACTCTGTGTGTTTGGCTGTTGGTGCCAGAAGGGGCGAGACAAGCGAAAGTGCACCGTGGAAGCTTGCAACTGCTAATGTGTGGGTGATTACTTTTCATCCAAGAAAGATGAGGGATGAGTGTCTCTCAATAGTGGGTTAGATATTCTGAGGTAGTCACTGCAAACTTCCATGATAGTCATCAGTGTTAAAAAATGACAGTAGAAAACATGCAACATTTAATTGGTTAAAAAAAAAGAACATTTTCAAATTCATGGTGAGATTTTGATAGGACCAAATGCTATGAGACTTGTCATGGCTCAGCCATCTGTCTTCCCTGGGAAGTGTCCAAGAAGTAAAAGTGTGGAAAAGTAGTATAATAGCATCCGCTAGGACTTTAGCCCTAAATCCCAATGTTGAAGTCCAGTTAGCTGTCTTTGACCATATGGAAGAATCTTCTTCCTATTATGATAATATCTAAATGTCCTTGAACCAAGCATGACATTTAGGCCAATCTATTTTAGTCCATGAATATGCAGATACAGATCTCTAACCTTATAACTCCAGAGAGCTGTTACTTTCACTGGCTAGATCCAGAGCCACCACCCTGGACCCCAGTCCGAATCAGCAATTTCACTATTTTTCAATCTGAATTATTCCAACCCCAAGACTTTCTTGTATCCTACTTTACCCAAAGTTTCAAAGATCAACACGGCACATTAGAATACTGTCGTGCTGTCGTTATATTAATAAATATTTCCAAATGTGAGCAGTGACCCAGAACCAACTGTGACTCCCAGAACAGTTGAAACAAATTAATATTCTCTAAACATAATAGATTTTAGAACTCGAACCCATCCTGCTTTTACTAGCCGTATGTCACAGAGCAGAGGAATGGTTAATGTAAACTAAAACATTAGGAGACAGTCAAGGAGACAGAAGAGGTGAAGAAAACAGGACTTGGGTTTCAACTTCTCCAAGTCCCCACTCAGTGTCATTTAGTTGTGGCATGTGGCTTGACTTTAACATTTAATTGGGATAGTTTTATAGCATGGTCATATGTTTTTCACCCAGATGGCACAGAATACCCAAGATTTTCTTGGAAAGCCCCTTTCAGCTGCCAGTTAGGTGTCCCAGCATGTGCCTCATAGAAGCTTACTGAAAACCTGTATTTCTTCCGAGTGTATTTCAACACATAGTTTCCTGATAAAGCATGATCTAATCTTCAGAAAGGAACATGCTGAGATTGAGAAATAGCACATCTGAAAGTTCAACAATCTAGGAAAACAGAAACAATCTAGAAAAGCAGAAACCCCGACTAGTGCCCAACCAATTGCAAAGTCTGAACTTCCAAGTGGTGTTGTGCTAAGGTGAGCCTGGCCTGGCTGGAGAAGGAATCCTACCAGCGCCACACTAATTCACTTTGTGCCTCTGCACATGAGACTCAACTAGAGTGGCTCTGCGCCAGCTGAGGTTTGGAGGGAGCCTTGTGGCTTCAGGAGAGAATCCCTGTTTTAGCCAAGCTGTAATCCTTGCTTAACCTATGCAGGTCTTTACTTGAAACCTTTTCTAAAGTAGGGTTGATCTTTTCAAGTGAGATATTAACTTTCAAATGCTCTGTGTTCTCCTCCTTCACCTAATTAAAACCACACCAGATGTTGGATATTTTGGAAAGAAGTATTGATTAGAAAGTGGCATTAAACTGATAGATTGATAATGCTTTGTTAAGATACTCAGGAAAGCCCAGCATGGTGGTGCATGCCTGTAATCCTAGTGCTTGGGAGACTGAGACAGGAGGATTGCAGGTTCAAGGACAGCCTCAGCAAGTAGCGAGACTTTCAGCAACTTAGTGAAACCCTGTTTCAAAGCAAAACAAAACAAAACAAAAAAGATAAAGAGGGCTGGGGTGTATCTCAAAAGTAGAATGCCTCTGGGTTCAATCCCCAGCATCACACATTTAAAAAAAAAAGGTACCCAGGAAGAACTTAGTCCTCAACTAGTTCAGTCATTCTTCACAAGATCTCAGATACAGATGTACACACCAAAAAGGGGGACCAAGACATGTTATTATTGACCATCTTTGGACACAAGCCTTGCTGTAGAAAACCTCAGAAGACTTTACCACAGACTGACCTCTTTTCCCTGGTGAAGTGTTACTAACCTTGAACCAAAGTAGACTATAGTCTGTTCCTTCACAACCCAAACTCAGTTTGGTACTTATTACTCCAGAGAAGAAGATACATTCACCTGAACCAGGAAAAAAAAAAAAAAGATGAGCACGTGGTTGAGTTATTTATGCCTTCAAATTCCCAGTTCTAGAAAATAGGGCCCAAACATTGCCCTAGAATATGACCAATCCAGGACAGTCTTCTTCTCTTGGCTGGAAAAAAAGAGGGTTGAATGAGAGGAAGGAATCCATACAGTCTAGCAGGGACCTCAGTCCACAGACCACAGAAAGGAGAGTGGTTTTCTATAGCCACAGCCTTCATTATCTAGTGAGGAAATTGGCCCTGCCATGAGAAAAACAACACAGAACAAAATGTTCTGTGATTCAGCCTAATTGAGTCTTTAACATTTTGACATTTAGTCATTTTCTTTTTCTCAAGAACTTAAAGTATACTTGTTACTTTAGTATCAAGACAGATGGTCTGCTTATTCTTCTGGATCTAAGAGTTGCTTCTAGTTTTATTATGTTGGTTATTTTCCTGCATTTCAGTGCTATCTGGGTCTATAGATGAGCTCTGAAGTGGTAGCTGCTGACAGAAAATTGAAGGAAACCAACAAAAATAGCATGACCTGATAGGGCTGAACACCTATGTGAGAGAAAAACCTTGTAATTTTTTTTTAAATGAAAAAGACATTTGTACTGCAGTTTTTCTTCTCAATTGATAAATTTAGTTTTTGGTTGCATCAAAGTATTATTCTGTCTTTTCTCATTAAAACCATTATGTCGTGAATGGGCTATTTCCTTTTTATTCTTAGGTTTTATTCCATCTCTTCTTTCTGCTTCATCTATACATAGGTCTAGAGACAAGATTTTCTTTTGAACATTTTAGCTAATTTCATTTCTTGTTATCAGTAAGGAGCAATAACGAGGCACCCTCATTTAAATTGTTCTGTTTTGTGCTAGGCATGGTGGCAACACCTGTAATCTTGGTTCTTGGGATAATGAAGCAGGAGGATTGCAGACTTGAGGCCAGCGCATGATAATTTAGCGAGACCCTGTTTCAAAATAAAAAATAGAAAGGGCTGGGGGTGTAGCTCAGAGGTTAGAATGTCCCTGAGTTCAATTCTCAATACCACAAAAGTAAAGAATAAAATGAAATGTTTTATGCTTAAATTATAATATTTATACAAATACAATAATGCTATTCAACTGTGTTAGCCAGCCTCATGAATGTGTGGATAAAGCTGTAGAATTTGTTTTTATAGCTTTGCTGGTAAGTTTTTTCTATATGATACTCAAGGGTGGACTGGGACTGTTAGTAGCATCTCAGGGCTCCTGTTTCTTTCTTTCTTTTTTTAAAAATATTTTTATTGGTGCATTATAGTCTCACATCATAAAGGGCTCCTGTTTTTTCACTGTTCTCCAAGCCCTTGTTTTTTTGCCGATTCATCTCCTCCTTTATCATTTTATTCTTCTAATTTCCTTTCTCTTAATCTTTCCTGGACTTGGTGGTTTGTAAAGAACTAAGTCTAGAGTCTTTTCTTCCTTCTTGGGTGCTTTCACACATTTCCATGGTTCTCAGATGCATTCAGGCGAATTTCCAGCTCTTTCTTTCTCTCCCCCTCGCTTCCTCTCCTCCTCTTTCCCTCTCCCCCTTTCTGGGTTTTATTTCTTCTCTGATTCATAAACTGCCTGGCTTAGAAATCATTTTTCCACATGGAGAAAATTAATCTTATTTAGCAGGCTAATGACCACTATGTAGAAGGGTCATGGGCATTACAAATTGTAAGAAAGCTTAATTGAGAAAGTGGTCCCAGTGCATAATCCCATCAGAAGTTTGAATTCTGGCATTTCCCATGCAACAAGCACTTTACCTATTATCTTCTCTTATTTACTCCTTTATGACAACACTTTTTATTGGTGCAGGATGGTCATACCCATCCTGCAGTGTTTATGTCCACAAGACCAGTAACCAAAGCTGTAGTTCTAAGTCAAATATTTCCTGGGCCTAATCTTATTTTTGTCACATCATTGTCATGTTGTACTAACTCCTGACCTTTGACATTTACCTCATGGTGGCCAGCAGGGAGCGTTGAGTCTCTCAGTTTCTTCTAGCAGTTTCTTCTGGCTGGGACGACTGCAATTGGTCACACCTGAAGCTAGTCACCTGCGCCCCCCTCTTCTGATGTGTCCCTCAGGAGCACCCTAGAAATTCCTCAGTAGGTCTCCATAGACTTCTGATTGGTAGTTCACATCTTTGGTTAATGTAAAATTGTGGACCATTTGGTTTAATCAAAACATGTTTCCTTGGTTATGAAATTATGGTTTGCTCTGTCATCTCTCTTATGATTATTGAAGCATTTTTTCTTTCAACATGACACACCTTCCTCTTCTGTGCATCTCTTTATTATTAGAAGTGCCTCAGTCAGCACTCCGCGGGTCAGCAGTCATGATGAAGAAGAGGGTGATGTGTGTAATTATATTGCAGCCAGTGATTTAGTCTGCAACATAATCATACCTATCATCCTCTTCTTCCTCAGAAGAAGCCATAAAAGAAATAAAAGAAGACTTGTATCACTCATTATTATAATATTAATCACCTAAGGACAGAACCCACACAAGAACTTTCTTCTTCAACCCTGTTTTTACCTCTCATCTAGTGCTATACAAATTAGAATGTCTTATTCAGTTATTACCAATTAATTTTCCTCTTATTCATCTTTACAATTCATATATCTAGTGAACACATGCCTAGTTATCATTGGTTAGTTGAAACTCAGGAGCACTTGGAAAGTATATTTAATCTACCAGTCTAATTTTAGCAATTAAAATTGTTCTTTTAAAGCTAAAATTAAGCTGGGCGTGGTGGCACACGCTTGTAATCCCAGTACTTGGGAGGCTGAGACAGGACGATCGCAGGTTCGTGGCCAGCCTCAGCTACTTAGTGAGGCCTCTGCAACTTAGTGAGACCCTGTTTCAAAATAAAGAATAAAAAATAGGGCTGGGGGTGTAGCTCAGAGGTAGAATGCCCCTGGGTTCAATCCCTAGTACCACCAAAAAAAAACCCCTAAAATTAGCAATTAAACTGATCTTTTAAAACTAAAATTAAAGCTGTCCCTTCCAAATGTGAAATGTAAAAACAAATAACAAGTGAAAATTTAAAAACATAAAATGAGTCAATGTAGTATAAAAATGTAGACATTTGGAATTTCATACATTCTTCCCCTTCTGATAAACCAAATTAATAAACAAAAAGCAAAAAAAGTGCTAAAATTAGTAAAAGGAGAACATCAGTGAAAGTAATCTTTTTTGACCAGTCTACATCTCCAGTGTGACTGTGCATTCTGTGATCTATCCTTTGAGTCAGTCAGAAGGAACTGACTCACTATATAGGCTGGTCATAAGCTTTTTATTGCATTGCTTGTGTTCTTATGTTTTCATTTTCTTTACTAAATTGTTCTCATCTTTAAAACTTAATTTTCCTAAGTTCAGTGCATACAAGTATTATTACTGATGACATCTGCTTCAGACTTCCTTAAATAAATTTGTCATAGTGAATATTAGTAAATATATAATATATACAAACATTAGTATTTACATATATTATTATATATTAGTAATTATATATTATACATTAGTATATATACTACTATATAATGTAATATATATAACATATAATATATAATGGTATATAATATATAATATATAATACTAATGTAGATTATATATTATACATTAGTATTATATATATTTACAAAACCACACAGAAGTGTTTTTTAAATCACTCTCTTTCTCACACTGTTCTTTTTCTCTTAATTTTCCATTTTTCCTTAATTTTCTCACCCCTTTCTAACTCTCCTTGCTTCTCATAAATCTGTATCAACTAAGATTTTTCTAGCTTGAAAATTTCCTTTGATCTCAAATGCCATCTAAAGGCAGAACTTTGAAGAGACTAATTGCTCTCAGGTGATATATTAGGTGAGAAAAAAGAGTTGAAAACATGAAGCTTCTTTATTATCCAAAACACATAGTCGTTTATTGTAATACTTATTATTAGACCCAGTAATAGAATGCTTCTCTTTCTTTTCTACATTGAAGATGATTATATTGGAACTATTTAACTCCTACTATTATTACTGCTATTGACTTCACCCTAACGACTATAAGTTAGTTTCATTTCATATATAACTAAAACTACATAAAGAAAATAACATATTATTGAGAAAATGAAAGGAGAAAATGTCTTTAAATTTAATACCTTTCTTTTACTCGAAATGTTGCAGTAACATATCTTTCTCTAATTTTTTTCTTAGTCCCCGAACTTCACAAAAAAGGCAAGCCGTTGATCACTTATGTGGGGGATTCGACTATCTTGATCTGTAGGTGTGAAGATTGTGTTCCTTTAAATTGGACCTGGTACAATAGTAATGGGAGCGCACAGGTAAGAGCATATTTCTTTGATTCGAATAAAAACAAACAACTCTTTTAGTTCATAAATAATAAGATTAGAACAGATTCAAACTTCCTATGACATCTTATACTTCTGTCATCTCATTCTTTAATGTGTATTTATGAGGTAAGAAGCGTTATTATTTGAGGTTTCAGTATATTACATTCAACATCTGAAGATATTCTTAAAGTTTCATTCACTGGTGCTTTTTTTTAGGTTTAGCAATTTATTTAAATTATTTGAAAGGGAATTACATTTCATTTGTACTTGACCAATTTAGAAATTACCCCACCAAGCCAGGCGTGGTGGCGCACGCTTGTAATCCCAGTACTTTGGGAGGCGGAGACCAGAGGATCCGGGTTCGCGGCCAACCTCAGCTCTCTCTCTCTCTCTCTCTCTCTCTCTCTACTTTGTGAGGCCCTCTGCAACTTCGTGTGACCCGGTTTCAAAATAAAGTATAAAAAATAGGGCCGGGGATGTAGCGTGGAGGTAGAACGCCCCTGGGTTCAATCCCCGGTAC
>PVJS01012534.1:0-43660 GCA_004027185.1 Glis glis
AAAAACTCTTTAGTTTAATGCAATCCCACGTATTAATCCTCATTTTAGTTTCCTGTGCCTTTGGGGTCTTGTTGAGGAAGTCTTTACCTGTGCCTATGTGTTGAAGTGTTGGGCCTATGCCCTCTTCGAGTAGCTGCAAGGTCTCTGGTCTGATTTCTAGGTCTTTGATCCATCTGGAGTTGACTCTAGTGCAGGGAATGATAAGAACACTGCAGAGAATTGGAGTAGAAGGAACATACTTCAACATCATAAAGGCAATATACAATAGGCCCACAGCCAACATCATACTAAATGGGAAAAAACTTCGAGAGTTCACTTTAAAAATAGAAACAAGACAAGGATGTCCGCTGTCACCACTCCTTTTCAATATAGTACTTGAGACCCTAGCCAGAGCAATAAGGCAAGCGAAGGAAATAAAAGGAGTACAAATAGGAAAAGAGGAACTGAAACTATCTCTATTTGCAGATGACATGATATTATACTTAGAAGATCCAACAAACTCAACCAATAGGCTCATAGAACTGATCAACAAATTCAGCAAAGTGTCGGGATATAAAATCAATCTTAAAAAATCAGAAGCTTTTCTGTATGCCAATCATAAATCCACTGAAAAAGAAATCCAGAAGACATTTCCACTCACGATATCCCCCCAAACAATAAAATACTTGGGAATAAACCTAACAAAGGAGGTAAAAGACCTCTACAAGGAAAACTACAAAACATTGAAAAAAGAAATTGAAGAAGATCTTAGAAGATGGAAAGATCTCCCATGCTCTTGGGTAGGCAGAATAAATATCATCAAAATGGCCATTCTCCCAAAAGTGCTCTACAGATTCAATGCAATAATACCCATTAAATTACCAAAGTCATTCTTCACTGACATAGAAAAATCTGTCCTTAAATTCATTTGGAACAACATAAAACCCAGAATAGCCAAAGTAGTTCTCAGCAACAAGAACCATGCAGGAGGCATCACAATATCTGACTTCAAACTATAATACAAAGCCAAGTAATAAAAACAGCATGGTATTGGCAGAAAAGCAGACACATAGGCCTATGGAGCAGAATAGAAGACTCCAAAACAAACCCACACACCTACAGCCAATTGATTTCTGACAAAGGGGCTAAAAACACCCAATGGAAAAAGGATAGCCTCTTCAACAAATGGTGCTGGCAAAACTGGCTAACCATATGCAGAAAAATGGAAATAAACCCCACTTTCTACCCTGCACTATTGTCATTTGTCATTTCTATTTCAAGAAATATTCCACATCTTTTTAAGTCTCTCCTGTTCTTTGGGCCCATCTCTCTACTCTAGGGTATTATCATGTCTCAACAGGGTTACTGAAGTTCTTTCTATTTAGTTTGCTGTGTTCAAAGCCTTTATAATCCTTTTGTGTTAGTCACCTTTTCATTGCTATGACAAAATATCTGAGAAAATTAACTTCAAGAAGGAAAGGTTTGCTTCAGAGGCTTCGCTCCTTGGGCGCCTGTCCCAGCTGCCTGTCGGCTTGTGGCAGGCAGAACAGCACAGCGGAGCACGTGGAGCATGAGGAGCTTTGTTACCTCATGGTGGCCAGGAAAGAGAGAGGGGAATGGGCCAGGGTTCTCATGTCTCCTTCACGGGCACACCCCCAGTGACCTCCTAACTTCCTTCCATTAGATTCTAGCACCAAAAGGCTCCCCACCTCCCCTGCAGAGTCATCTACTGGGAACCAAGCCTTCCACACATGGGCCTGTGTGGGACATTCATGATCCAAATCATAGCATCTTTCTTTTTCTTTTTTCTTTTATTATGGTACTGGGGATTGAACCCAGAAACATTCTACTTCCAAACTACATCCCCAGTCTTTTGTGTGTGTCATACTTGGAATTGAACCCAGGGACATTCTACCTCTGAGCTTCATCCACAACCCTATTTTTATTTTTTAGTTTGAGACAAGGTCTCACTAAGTCGTAAAGGGCCTCACTAAGTTGCCGAGGCTGTCCTAGAACCTGTAATCCTCCTCTCTCAGCCTCCCAAATACTGGGATTACAAGCATGTGCAACCATGCTCAGCTCCCAGTCCTATTTTTAATTTTGAAGCAGGATCTCACTAGGTTGCTGAGGGTCTTGCTAAGTTGTTGAGGCTGGCCTCAGACCTGCAATCCTCCTGTCTCAGTCTCCCAAGTAATGGGATCATAACATCTTTCTTTACAGAAGAGTTTGATAATGTTTTTACACTTAAAAGAAAACAAAACTCCTTATTCTTGGTCAGGGGATGTAGCTTAGTGGTAGAGCTAGCATGTATGAAACCCTGGGTTCCATCTCCAGGACTGAAAAAAAAGAAGCAAAACAAACAAAAACACATTACTCTCACTTAATATCCCTCTAATAATTTTGATTCTCATAAAATAAAATCTAAATCTTTTTATGCCCTACAAAGCCCAGCCTCCTTCAATGAGTTGCTACCACAATGATGGTTTTCTTCCAAGAACCCACATGCTTTTTCTAGTCTATAAGCCTTAGCCCTTCTTATTCTGCCTGGAAGATTCCCTTAGCTTTCCAAATAGTTCATTTAATCTAATTTTTCAGGTTTCAGTTCAGATGTGGACGCCTTAGAGAGGCCCTCCCCCAACACGTAGCCTCTGGAGGCTGCCTCTGGTACTTCACTGTCTTGATTTGCATGATGGAACACATCACCCATCCCCCTTGTCTTCCGTCCCCTGCTCGGCTGGGGTGCTAACCCTGTGATGACATGACCATGTCTATCTTCCTCATGGCTTTGTTCTCACACTCTTGCCCAGTACCTATCTCCATGAAGACACTCAAAACTATTTTTTGAACAAATATATGAAGACTATAAACCAACATTTGTTTATAGTTTGTTATAAAACAAGGAGGTAAGTGCACACAAGAAGGTGAAACTAACAGTAACTCGAAAGGAGAGTGGCCTCAGGAAGCAGGAAAAGAAAGCTGTCCTTTCTCTGGGGCAGGGACACCAACAGTTGTGTGCAGAAGGATAAAGAGCTGTTTTCAGGTTACAGAGAGGAGCCAAGGGATTCCACACGGTGACAATGGTATGAATACAGGCAATGCCTTATCCTAAGGAAACACACATTTTAGGATTTGAGATAGAGAATAGGATGGGTTGTTAGAGTGCAGTATATTAAATCAAAATTATACCCAGTTAGTGAGGAGTTTAATATGCTAAGATATTTGTACTTTATTTAGTGAACAACAGGAATCAATAAAAGTTCATGACAAAAGGAATATGTGACCAGATTTGACTTTCAGGACCATCTATGTGATAGAATGTGGAACAGAGTAAGAAAAGACTGACTGCTTAGAGGAAGATACTTTGAGAAGTTTTCAGCCCGTCACATGACAAGCAATGAAGGCTTAAAGTAAGGAATAAACAAGAGTGGTCAGGAAAAGAGACAAGTGACAGCAACAGAGTGAAGGGAATGACAGCCCATCAGGAGTGAGGGGAGAGGAAGGACACAGAGGGGAATTCTGGTTTCTCATTTATAGGACTGAGTGAATGGTATTCAACCATCTAAACTCAGGAACAGAGAGGAAAAGCAAGTTTGAGCAAAAACATCATGACATCAATTCTGTGTTTGATTTTTTTTGATTATTCTTTTTTTTTGCGGTACCAGGGATTGAACCCAGGGGCGTTCTACCTCCGCACTACGCCCCCGGCCCTATTTTTTATGCTTTTGTTTTGAAACCGGGTCTCACGAAATTGCGGAGGGCCTCACTAAGGAGAGAGAGAGACAGAGAGAGACAGAGACAGAGAGAGAGAGAGAGAGAGAGAGAAAGAGAAAGCAAAAGCTGAGGCTGGCTGCGAACCCGGATCCTCCAGTCTCCGCCTCCCAAAGTACTGGGATTACGAGCGTGTGCCACCACGCTCAGCCTGTGTTTGATTTTATGGTAACATTTTCCCCTGAATAAACAGTGAATGCTTAATTCAAAAAACTTGGGATACACAGAAGAAATGCAAAAGTAAAAAATCATCTGGATTCTCATCTCTTACCTACTATCATTGATAAAATTTTGTTATATGGCAGTAAGTGCATGCATAGAGAAATTTTTGTCTCTTTGTTTTTATATAAATGGAAGCATACTTACTTTTCATTTTACAATACTACTACACCTTTGCACTGTAAATAGATTTTTTTACATTATAGATTTCAATGGCCTCATAACATAATATGGCATTATATGAATACATCACTTTTTTTTTGTACTGTGAATTTAACCCAGGGTGTTCTATCCCCTACCTGTGAGCTACACCACAGCCCTTTTTTATTTTTTATTTTGAAATATAGTGTCTTGCTATGTTGCTGAGAGTCTTGCTAAGTTCCTGAGGCTAGCCTCAAACCTGTGATCCTTTGTCTCAGCCTTCCAAGTACTGGGATTATAGGTGAAAACCACTGTGCCCAGCTGATACACCACATTTTACTCTACCAGTTCCCCATTGTTGAATATTAAGTGCTTTTCAGCTTTTACTATTGACAATAATGTTGTAGTGAAGATATTTTTGCCAAATCATTTTGAACATGCTAAAATTAAAGAACCTAAGAAGTATCCATAAGACATAGTAATAATAAATTCCATATTTAAAGTTCTTTCTACATTCTGCACACTGCAGTAAATGTGTTATAGACATTATTTCATTTAATCCTCACCACTCTGTGAGTAGATATTTGCAGATGAGAAAACAAAGGAAGGCTTAAAGGAAATAAGTAATTTTCACAAATTAATAGTCAGTGAGGACCAAAGCAAGGATTCCATTACAATGCAAAAGCCAATACTCTTAATCATGACCCTATCACTGCCTCTCAGGTGGCATTTGGAAATATGAGTCTGAAATTAATAGGAGGTAGAAATTAAATATCAAGTATCCAGATGAATGGGTGTAAATTTGGCTATTGATAGGAATTACCTGGGCAACTCTGGGATTATTATACTGCTAGCCAGATTCCTTCCCAGAACAATTATATTAGAATCTGATAAAGGGAAGGTAGAGGCCAACCATTAATAGGGTTTTAAAAGTGCCACAGGTGATGCTAATATGCAGCAGTTTTTTTAAGGTATAAAAGCTCCTTTGTTATATAAAAAAGTTAATTAAATTATAATTGTATATATTTATGAAATACAGTGTGATGCTATGATACATGTATACAGTGTGAAAGGGAAGATTAATTCAAGCTAATTAACATAGCCATCACCTCAAATACTTCTTTTTTACCTTTTTTTTTTTCATGGTGAGAACCTTCAATCAAAAAGAAACTGAGGCTGAGAACTGGGATGAGATTGCCAGGAAGTAACACGTAGACTGAAAAGAAGACACTACAGGCAACACTATTGAAGAAATAGAAAGCGTTTCTGGAAAGGAGACTCTTGGCAATAGCAGACGAAGAAGTAAGAAGCTACCAGGAGAGGTGTTTCTGGGGATTACAGAAGAGAGAATTTTAGCACTAATATGCATGTATAACCTACCACACATCCATACCCATCATTCAACTAATTTTCAATAACTTTGCTGTTGTAACCTGGGTCTGATATTGATGATAATCGCCAATCCCTGGCTTGCCGCTGACCTTCCCCGGGTAGCCCAGGGTTCTAGTCTTCTGTTGCCCTGTTTCTGGATTGCTCTGATCTCAGTCTGGTTAGTTCATCTCAATACCACATAGCAGTTCATTTCGACAAGGTTGTTAATAGCCTGATAGGAATTACAGTAGCTAAGTAAAAGATATTTTCAGTTCAATGAAGTGAATTTCTGCTCCTTACCTCAGCTACAGAGATTTCAACAACCGTATATTTTGGTGTATTAAATCATGTTTAATTTAATAATGTAGCACTATATATGTAAATCAAAAATTATGCTGAATATTATACTAATTAAGCAATTATGAAATAATGGTACACTCCTGGTATATTATAAAAAATTTTATTTCAACTTCTCACCAACATATTCAACATTGATGTCTTCATCATCATTAAAGAATTTATAGTGATGTAAAATATATCCTAAAGTGTATGTCATTCATTTCTGGTTTTAAGAGAGAAAAAATATTTGAAACTAGGTATAAGGCTGTGATGAAGAATTGTAAGCCATAAAAATCCTTTTCTATAGTATCAGCATAGGTGTTTTACTTTATTTTAAATGGTATGTAAAACATAACTATTACTATTCTATTTTTTCAATTTATAGTTTATAATACGAGTTTTAAGTATGTGAGTTCACTTGCATCCTCCTGTAGTCAGAGCTGAGACAAGGAGGGCACAGGTGATTCCTGGCAGCGGGAATTCTAGCAGAGAGGGAAGAAGGAAAGCAGATATACAGATGGCTGCTGTTGGCAGCAGAAGTGGGAACAGAAGTTCAGTTTCCACCAAGACCTCTTGAGAAGCATCTGGAGTACCTTCCAAGTTGTCCACCGGCAGGCCGGAGGCTGGAGCCTTTATCCAGACTCCCGTCCCCCATTTCTTGAGGTGGCCCTGGGGGCCTTCCCATCACGTGCACTTCAAGGATGCTAGTGTGGCCCCCACAGCTTCTGAGAAGGTGCTTGGGCAGAAACCTGAGCTGGTGAGAGGACCCTGTTAGCACCATGACTGTCTATCCTCTCAAGAAATTGCCAAACTAGAATTGGATTGAGTAGATGTGATGCGGGTCACCAAATATTACAAATAATTACAAATAATATTAGGAACAACTGGATTGCTTGCCTCACATATCCTAATCCTTTATCTCCACCTCCCCAGAAAATCATTTTTAGCTTACAGGGCTCTTATATAGTTTTATTTCTAATAATATTCTTATTCTGCTGTTTACTGGCATGTTCACTTTAGGTATTTTCTATTGTCTCCCTATTACAAACAATAAAGGTTTAGCCCTCTTCCCAACATGTGCCCTCCATATGTAGAAAAATCATTCACCTTCCCCATCTTCCCAATATATGTATATTACCATTTGGGTATTACTATAAATATTTTAAATATCAATAAATATACATATATAACTGTTATCACAACTGAAAACCATAGTACTATGATTATATTTTCTTTTGTGTGCAACTTTTATTTTTCTGGAGTGACAGATTTTTTTCCAGTTGCCTTTTGCCATTAAAGATTTATCTCATTTTCCATAGAGCAAAACCATCACTGAATGTTCTTTCAGATTTATTTATTTATTTATTTATTTATTTATTTATTTTGTGGTACTGGGGATTGAAGCCAGGAGCATTCTACCTTCAAGCTATATCTCCAACCCCTTTTATTTTTATTTTTATTTTATTATTATTATTCGTTTGTTTTGCAACAGGTTCCCTCCAGGTTACTAAGTCTTGCGAAGTTGCTGAGGCTGGCCTTGAACCTGCAATCTTCCTGTCTCAGTCTCCTAAATACTGGGATTACAGTTTTGAGCCACTATGCCTGGCCAGATTTTTTTTTTTTTTTGAGGTGTTCTTCCTGGAGCCCTCCATCTTCCTCTCTTCCTCTTCCACTCTGAAGAAGCTGTTCACAGTTGTCCTGAGGAGCTCTCATCCTGCCATCTGGGTTCCTTTCAGTTCTCGTATTTCCTTGAACCCATATTTTCCTCTTATTTATCATCTCTCTGAGAAAGAGCACACAGGAAGTAAGTTTTTTGAGATGTTGGTTATGGAAAAATGTCTTTATTCAACCTACCCTCACTGAGCTATAGTTTTAGCATAAAACCTTAGGTTGAAAATCCTTTCCTTTCTTTGTGTTTTTTTCCTTCTCTCTGTTTTCAATGTATTTTTACTGGTGCATTGTAATTATACATCATAATGAGGCTCAGAGACATAGAAACACACATGCGCACAGCAGTTGGTGCTTCCCTCCAGATCCCTCCCGGTCCCTCCCCTTCCCCATACCTGTTATTCAGGTTCCTGTTGATAATTTTGTATATGTTGAATGTTTACTGTCATTGGTTGAAAATTCTTTCTGTTGAGAATTTGAAAGCCATTGCCTTCCAGCTCTCAGTCTTTCTGGTACACTCGTGTCTTCACCATTTCTCATCTTTTCAGTGTAATGTCGTGGCTGTTGCTTCCTGTTTTTATTTTTTTTTCTTTTCCCTTCATAATAACTTACAGGCACATTTTTATATGATGCACTAGGCATCTTATGGGCCATTTTAATCTGAAAATCCATGTCCTCCAATTCTTGGAATTTTTCTTTCACTATTAATAATATCCTTGTTCGTTTTCTGTCCTTTTTTCCAGTTCATAATTTTCTTGTCATCTCTATCAATTTTCTGGCTGATTTCTTCCTTCATTATTACCATTTTTGTTTCAACATAAAGCTCTTTCTTGGTCTTTGATTTGTCCCTTGTGGGTTTTTGTTGTTTTCTGACTTGTTTTTAATTTGTATCCTTGATCATGCTGCCTTGCCCTGAGGCTAATACTGCGTCCTTTGTCTTTAATGTCTTCTAAATTGCTATACAAAAATACATTCTCTAAGAATATAATTATAGATATTTTGCAAATTTTCTTCTGCTCCTTGCATTGCCTTTATTTTAGATTTTCTTTATCTGTTTATTTAAACTTGGATCTTCCTTGTTAGAATTATTTCACTAACATTTGGTGATCTTTGGTGACCCACTTGCTCATAACACAAAGAAACTCAAAAGCTGATGAAAGGTGAGCACATCGGGCAGTGTTTGTCAACTGTGGGCTTCCTCGCAGGATGTGCCAGCAGGGATTCTGGCCACTTTTATGTTGACTTTAATTTGCTATTTTCTAAGTTTCTCCAGAGATGAATTCTCGAATGTCTTCTCTTCCATCTTTAGTCTTGGTTCCCCATATTCTAGAAACAAAACCTAGAGAAGAAGGCTTGAAATTTCACTGTGTGATATGTCTCCTTTCTCTATTGCCTCCCCACCCCCTCACCCCCCGGGCACCTCAACTCCATTTTCCAGTGTGCCTGGGATCTAGAGTCTGGTGAGTCTATGGCTCAATTTCTCCAGAGAATAAACCTATGTTTTCTTAGTAGGATGTGGGAAGAGCATGGCTTTGCTGGGAATGTGGAGTAGGCACAGAGGATTGTCAAGGTCTGAGGACCAAACTGCTTCTTACTTAGACAGTCATGAAGCTTCTCTATTTTAAGCATATCTTACTTTTGTTCTAGGGAAGAAAGCCAGTACCACAATCCTGGGTCTTTGTTGTATGTATTCTTTTACATGACTAGACTTGCTTCTCATGGGTATCCCTTTCTGATGCACTTGGGCTCAGCTTTCTTTGGTCTCCTAAGTTAATCGCTCTTCATTCATCTATTCTCCATATTCCATATACATGTCACCATCTCTCTTCCACTTTTGCCTCCTTGCCTAGTACCCTTGTATTTGTGGGATTATACCTTTTAGGTTTCTTTATAGTTATTTCATACTGTGTATGATCATGCCACCTACTCAACCCAAAGTCCCAACAAATACACTTTTATTGCATTCACTGCTCACACTTTTGTCGCTAATTGTGATTGAACAAATTCACAAAAGATGAAGGAAATTCATAAAACAAAGGGCAGTGAAAAGGAAATGACATTACTGACTGGTTTGGTGATAGGACCTGGCCACCAGTGTTGGTGTCTTGTCCTGAGGCTCCCAGCTTGCATTTGCTGTTCAACTCATTCATATGAATTCATTGCTGGACAATCTGGCTGAGAAGCAAGAGCCTTCGATGCAGTTCCAGGAAAACAAAATTTCAACCTGCAGAACATTGACTTGCTTATATCCTAGAATCATAGAACCATGGTCCAAATTAGAGATGAAAAGAGGGTTGGGGACATCTAGCTCAGTTCCTGGGGATGGGGTAGTGGTGGTATTGTAAGACAGAGCTGAGAACAGACTCGCTTCTATTCTTCATTACCTGCATTTTGCCTGCAGTGGTGAGGGGTATAAATGTGCTGGGTTTATGTTTGCTCACTGTGCGGCTCTGTTTATCCCACTGGCTCAGTTACTGGCCACGCACACTTATTGAAGACCGGAGATTTTTGCTCCTGGGCCTCTCAGAGTATCTTCAGTGCCAGCCGCCTTACCAGAGGAAGAAAGGGTCCGTGGGCACTTGAGCCGCTTTCACAGAGAAGCTTCTCCTTTGGTGTGACGACTCACTGGCCCTGGGAGGACGAACCCATGCAACTTTATCCCCAGAAAGTTGTTGTATTCCTCTCTCTTCCATTTCTTTTTTCTGTGTCTTGCAATATAACATTTTTTTTACCATATCCCTAACACCTGAAGACACACAGACTCACATGCAAAACAGGGGATAGATAGGAACGAAATGCTTCTTCCCCAAATGCCCTCATTCATGAATAGAAGCAAGCAAGTTCTTTTCCCCATGATAAACTTTTTAATTTTTTTCAAGTACAATCCCTTCTGAACAAAGCTACACATCCTCCTCTCCCTTTATTCAAGGAAGACTACATTTATAATAGAACCTTTTTTATCTTCAGTGAGTATGCTGCTGGGTTCCAAAATGCATTAGGGCTTTCATTATGATTTATAAAGACAACTATGCACAAATATAGTTAATATATTAGATAAAGACTATAATACACTTCTATAGACATTGTTATGGCCTAGAGTCGAGAGGACTAATTTTATTTGACACTGTCTTTTAGCAGAGCAGAAATAATGTTACACTCAGCATGCCGTGTGTAAAGAATCCAGGGTGGAGAAGATAAAAATACACAGGAGTAAAAATCCATTGACAGCGCAGTCTCATGACATGCTGCTTTATTATTATTATCATTGTTGTTATTAATAAGAATATTCATAGGGTAAGAAGTATTTCTGCTCTAGAATATCCATATGATATTTTCAGCTGCATTATCTAAAGGAAAACAAGTGTTCAATATGTTTTGTATTGAAGTATTTTATTTAGAATTTATTCCCTCCCAGTCTCAGAAATAAGAAGAGGAAAACAAAAAACCAAAAGCAACAATATAAAAATAAATGCCCTGACTGAAGCCATTGTTTCCCCGGGTGTTATTAAGCTGATGAGGAAAACTGATGCAAAATTCACAGCATTACAGAACTAGGGATGCTCAGGGGACAGAAAGTCAATTATGGTCTTTTCACCTTTGTATTGTTGCAGCTAAATGCAGAGCAGGTTTATAAGTTAGAAACTGCTGATGCCCTGTGAGGCCCGTTGAGCGATCTCTGTACAATGATTTATGGAGGTCTTAAATCCGTTGTTAGTGGGAAAGAGCCACATTTCACATGTGATTGGTGCAAATAGTTCTTCATGACAGTACCTCTATTGGCTTTACCTATTTTTGCATCATTGTTCAGCATTTTCTAGGAACAATTCCTTTACTCTCTGAGCAATAAAAGAAGTTCTTATTATTGATTGTCTATAATGTGCCACGTTCTGTTTCTGAGGCTTGACACATTATTTCTTACCCTTAAAACAACCCAGCAAAATGGACATTATCTGCATTTTATGCAAAGGAGACTGAGGTTCCAAAAGATTAACAATATAACATAGATACATATTCCAAACCAGGCCTATCACACTTAGAACTTGCTGCTCTTTCTACTAAATGATCATATTCCTTTTTAAAATTCAACCGGGGAAACTCATTTTCCCACTTTCTATAATAACATCTGTAAATTTTCATGATTTTGATCCTAGGAGCCATAGTACCTTGTTCACCCTGATGCATTCTGAGTTTGTTCAGAGTCATTTAGTAAAATTAGTAAATATAAGACACATTTTTTTTCTTTTTTGGTACTGAAGGTTGAACCCAGAGGCATTCTACCTCTGAGCTACAACCCAGCCCTATTTTATTTTCTATTTTGAAACAGGGTCTCGCTAAGTTGCTGAGGCTGGCCTTGAACCTGTGATCCTCCTGTCTCAGCCTCTCAAGTACTGGGATTACAGGCAGGCACCACCACACCCAGCTTATAAGACACTTTAAAAAATTTAAAAATCTACAGTTTGAGTAAAGATATCTGGCGAAATATAGTCAACCCCAAAGGAAATCAACTTTTGCTTAAAAATAAAAAAGATAAGAGGTCAGATTTAATCATCTTCATCAATACTTGAAAGTAGGACACAGAAAGAGAAAGTCAACCTGTGTGTATATGGTCCAGGTGAAAGAATGGGGACCCAGAGCAGGTCTAGGTCAGCCACAAAGAGGACCTTTCTCTAAAGTTCCTTTAAAAAGGAACCAGTTCCCCCATGAAACAGCCTAAAGAGGTAGCCAATTCTCTACTATGAAAGGTAGAGAGGGACAAGCCAGTCAGCCAAAGGGAATTCAAATGCAGGGAATTCAGGAATCATCGAGATGACTGAAATAGATTTCCTTTAAAGTTCCTTTCAGTCCTGACTGGAAACTGGCAACCTTGGTGCTGCTTGCTAAATATGTGCCACAAATACTTTTGCATAGAATTAAGTTGCCCCATATCAGTGTGGGAATATTGTCTTAATAAAATTGGATGACATTATCAAAGCCCTGTGTATTTGTATTCTCTCTCTCTTTTCACATTCATAAGTACTGCCACAGGTTTTAGACTAAATTGGTTAGTTAATGCTCAGTCAACCAGGCCTGTGCTGATTAGTTAATGTTGTATTTGTGTCAACAATGAAGAAAGTGTCAGACTGAATGGAAAATCTAGAGAGGGTGTTAAAAATAAGGCAGGAGGCAGACCCTACAACCTGGTCAGATCACTGGTCAAGAGACACTCTTTCCCTTCTCTTCAGTGCTTCTCTTTTGCATCTTTCATATGCATTTCTGTTTTGCTCCACACAGCCTTGAACCAGAGAGTGTTGTGTGTGCTAAAGATGCTTGTCTGCTATGGGTGTTGCTTGATGTCCCTCGTGTGACTTCCAGCTCCTGTAAACAAGAGGCAAATTCTGTGCACATCACAGAGTTCAAACCAGAGGACAGTGTTCACTTCCTTTCTACATCCTAAAGGGGGAAGGACAAAGAATAAAAGAAACAATGAAGATCATGGAGTAGCTGAAACAGGATAAACTGAAGCTGGTCTTCTACTTACTAATGGGTCTAGTTAATCACAGACATGGGCTGTATACCCCCAATTTTAGAAAAAAAATTAAGAAATTTGGCAAATGCATTTTTCCAGTGCTGGGAACCAGGAGAATTTTTGGGTCTACCTAAACTAGATACTTCTAATGTAGCATCACAGTGATACAGCAGCCATGCATTTATTTTTTTAAAAAAGTATTGAAAAGACACCAACACCTGTACTTTAGACACCAACACCTATACTTCCCAGGCAGGAGTCTATTTCTCTGCTGTGACCAAAAATCTTTTTTAATGCAGCTCCTAACAAGGTAATTTTTACTTTTGTTTGTGATCATTTAGAATAATCCAGTAACTATGTGTACAGAAAAGCATTTCGAAGTCTACTTCATGAGGAAGCTATCGAGAACACTGCACTTGGTCCTGATCTGTTCTAACACGTGTTCCATATATTTCTGAACATGTAAATACTGTCACAGGACCTGTAAACTCTTGTTCCTGTAGGTGAAGCGACATCAATTACTTTATCTTATTATGTTCCCCCTGGGGGGAGGAGGGGAAGAAAACACAGCTCACCCTGGATGGAAAATTTTCTTTTGTGATAGCGAATAGGTTTAAAAAAAATCTCAAAAAATATTTTGGCCTAATTTCTGTATTTGCTTAATTGCTCTAAGATGCATACGTATTAAATGCTGAATAAAACCTCCTGCCTATGAACAGTCAAATGCTCTGGAATCTAAAGAGATTTCCGAGAAACAACAAATTCTTCCCTTGTGTTTAGCAGTGGTTGATGAGGTCTTAGATTTATGGAAAGAAAGAAAGAAAGAAAGAAAGAAAGAAAGAAAGAAAGAAAGAAAGAAAGAGAAAGAAAAAAAGAAAGAAAGAAAGAAAGAGAGAGAGAGAAAGAAAAGAAAGAAAGAAAGAAAGAAAGAAAGAAAGAAAGAAGAAAGAAAGAAAGAAAGAAAGAAAGAAAGAAAGAAAGAAAGAAAGAAAGAAAGAAGGCATTATCATCCATGGAAAAAATTACTAAAAAGGCAAAATTGCAGAGAGAACATTTGTCCCCAGGCAGAGACATTTCTAGAGAAATATCTTCTCTGGAGGGCTTCTCCCCTCCCCCTTCCTCAAGATTCACAATGTAGTTTTCAAATATGCTGGTTTTTATTTGCTTCTGAGAGAGCACTTCCGTGTGTGTGTGTGTGTGTGTGTGTGTGTGTGTGTGTGAATCTGTATGTTAAAAAAAATCTCCACAAACTAAATCTAGAATTGTGATCATTAATTGGACCTGGAATTCCCACTTCATGGGCTTGGCCCTCCCTCTTCCTGTTCCTTGGGTACAGTGAGACCCAATGAGGCAAAATAAGCATTCATATGCATACAACACTGTGCTTTGGGCTGCTTTACTGGAAGATAACCAGTTATTTTAAAGTATTCCCATTGGGACACCGGCACCATGAAAGTTCCATATACATTCTGGAGACTGTGGAAACTAGCCCCAAGTCCCCCTCTCCTTCAGGAGTTAAGAAACAACAATATATTTCTGAAAACAATGTGCTGCTTTGGGAACATTTTGACAGCCAGAATTCTTAGGTCCCTACTCCCCACAGCCTGTTTCTACCCAGCATAAACATAACCAAACTGCTGTTCAACTACATAATGGTCATTTTAATTATTATTTTGTTTAAGTCAAAATGCATATTAACTCCCACAAAGCTGATTCTTAGCAGGAAGGTACAACAGGGTAGCTCCAAAGAGGAAGCTTTCCTTGCTGCCCTGCAGGGGTCTGGGTTTAGGGTAACCCTCCATTTCTCCCTCATGGTTTGTCAGGTCCCTTACTATTTTATTTCAATTATTACCCAGAGCTATCTGTATAGGAGCAGTTCCATAAAACTGAAAATTGCAGTTAAGTTCACATCTTAACAGCATCTCAAGTGCACATTGTAACAGAGTCTCCCAGTAATCAAGTTTCAGGAAGACAATTATAATAGTCTACTCTCTCTCTCTGAATTGCAGCAGGGAAGGCAGATGTGGAAATTATGAGTAATGTAATTGATGATCTTAAAGCTTTTAAATACCCAAGCTCTCAACAATCAAGATCTCTTTGAGTTCAGAATCTAATAAGAAGTAAATACAATAGGTTTCAATAAGACATTTTACCAGGAGCTCAGCAGCACTTTCCTCCTTCTGCTTTTATGGGCCACATTATCATCTCATCAGCCGACAAGTTGGAGAATTTTATTGTGACACATAATCATTTTTAGTTCATCACATTTTTCCTTTTCCTGGTATGCTTTCTAAAAAGTAAGTTTGCTCATTAAAGACACCATTTCAGTGGGTTTCATCCCTATTAGGTTTAACAGGAAAGGAAATAGAGTGTTGTTAAAACAAGCTGCTTATTGACAACTAATTTATTGTACTCCACTGTAGGTGGCTCTATAAAACACATCAATGTGTTAAAAATAATACCACTAAGATGTCTTTTAGATACCTAGGTTCAGAAAACCTAGCTAGTAACAGCTCCAAATTCATCCTGCAATTTATTCTCTCTGCTGGCCCTGACAAACTTGCATGCAATTAAGAGTTAACACAAATGCCACATTAAATACACCTCGATATTATTTTTGTTAATATGCAAATCATTCATAACATCAGGGTGATCTCACTTTCGGTAGGAACAGCAATAATGCCTGCTTAATGTTGTATTCATCAGCGCCGTAGGTGTCTTCTTACTATTACTGTTATATATTGTTTTCAGAAGCAGGATTGACTACAAAGAAAATTGTATTGTCTCTGCAATAATGGTTTCAGTTTTTTTTTTCTTTTGGCAGAAAAATACCATTGTTAAGCACACATAAACACTGGTAATCTTTCCAGTGTTATCATTTTCATATCCAGATCTATTGCTACCAACCATCCTAGCTTCTGAGTTCTGGAATTATTATCATTACATTTTAATCATGAAGGAAACCCATCAAAAATAGCAGTTTGGGGTTATTTGTGAAGACAAATCATTTTTGCATTTCCATCAGTTTTTCTCCCATATTTTCTAATAATACAATAGGAAAACTGCATATGAAATGGTGTTTTCCCTAGCCCAAAACAAAACAAATGTGTGTGTATTTAAATGAATCAATAATTCCTTGTAAAATAATGCAAACTTTTCCTGGCATTAGTAACATAAAATATAAATTAATGTTTTTTTCTGAACATGTGCCATCACTATCCAGTGGAGCAAAAAGGATAAAAAATAGTTTAGGAAGAGAGAAATGTGAAATCTAGCCATGATTGCTCTTATCTTCTAAAAACTCCTGTGGGGGGTTGTGTGGTGACAAAGTAAATCCACAATCATCTTCAAAGGGTTTTTGCATAGCACTGTGTCTGCATGCATAGCTTTATTTTATGCATTTTTTAATTTTTTATACTTTTATTGGTACATTATAGCATCACATCATAATGTAATTCATAGTGATACTGACATACATGCACAAGTAAATAATTAAAAGTCTCCAAATTCCAAGTTATTCTAAACAAATGAGAGAATTCTTTCCTGTGATTGTAAGCCCCAGGTTAAGTCATGAACCATGTCAAACGTTAAGGTCTCTCTTCAAAATGTTGACTCTCAAGCACAACCTTGCTGCCTTTGGTGCACACTCAGCTGTAGATGACAGAAAGAGCACATCGATTGATTATAAATAACATTCAGATTAAATGTCCAGTTTTGGAAGGGAAGACTAAAGGAGGTGGGAGAATTTCCCCTCCTTCCCACCCTACTGTCCCAGGATTTCCCAGGGATAAAAATTCAAGCTCACCGAAGGATCTTTTGGAAGCAGGATTGTTTTGCCATGGATGAGGGATTACTGATTGGCTTTTTAACTTCAGCTTTTCCAAATAGTTTTTCAGTTATTTAATTTACTCTACATGGAGTCTATTGATTATTCAAGTTGGCAGTCAATTTTATAGGGCACCCCGCTGTTTCTTTGCTTAATGTAGTCAATGATTGTAATTGCTTGATCAGTGCAGCCCATGAAATAGGTTTTGTGTCTTTTTTACAATGCATTGATGGCTTTATCTGATGCAGCCTTGGCAGGGGCCCGGTTTTACAGCGCTCCCCGGAACTCCCAGAGGTCTCCAGATTAATGGCTATGGCGGGCTGCTGGAGCTGCTGATGCCGCGCTCCAGAATGGATCCGCACATCTGGCATGCCACACTTGGCGCTGGCTCCAGCTTTGTGTTGTGCAGTTACGGAATCTCTCACCAGTGCCTAGTTAACTGTTTTCACTAAGGGAATGAGATAAAAAGCCATCCAGAGAGCTGTTGGCACCCACTCTCTGTCACTGTAGTCACACATTAAAATTTTTTTCAGTCTTTTTTTTAAGAGGCAAATGATATATGGAAACAACAAATTACGTGGAATGTTTATGTTTTGAACTCTGTTTGGATTCTGAAAAGCATCCCATGGGTGTTCGGATTTCCTGTAAACCAACAAGCAGCGCCCCTCCTTCCCTCCACCACCGCCTCCCCTTGGATTCGAGCAGGATAGGATGAAACACATCCAAGTTCTCCGCACCAGCCGACAGGGGCTTTAGCTTTCCAGAGAAAGGTGGGGAGAGGAATCACAAATGTGAAAAGGCAGCCTCAACCACCCTCCGCAGCTCATTACAATAAAAAGGTAATTCTCCTGTCCTTCAGTGAATCAGGTTCTATGGCTCAGGCACCACTGGCCTGCACCTGCATGTCAGTGTTTCATATATGGTACAATTTGAATTGCACTATTAGACATGTAAAGTGTAGTTTTAATAAGTAGACCAAGAAAAAGTAATGAAATATGCAATGGAGTTGCATAAATCCATGGACAATATAATTATATAGTACACATGCACAGCGTACAATGGCTGGGGTGACATCTACCAAGAAAAGGAAAAGCATGACAGATTTTTAGAGCAGATGAGTTGATTTTCTCAGCAGAGTTTGACATAGAAACCGGACAGGTACTGTTTCTGTATTAATACTTTTTGCTATGAGTAATAAACTATCAATGAATAATGCATCTCTGAAAAGGAGAGGTCTATTGAGAAGACAGAAAATAATACCTTAAATGCCTAGTTCTCCCTGGAACTGAAATTTCCATTAGAGAAAGCAAGTATGTAAGAATAGCATGTATGTGTATGTAATACTAATAATCTGCTGGCCTGTGTGCAAAAAAATTAAAAATTTCTGAAAAGATCTGCTCTCATTTTTAGATTTTACAGTCATTGTGTGATGTCACTGCTAAGATCATTTCACCATTAATTGAGATTTTAATGCATTTACAATAGAAGGCTCTCCAGCAAACACCCCCCCCCCAAGCACACACACTCATCCTTTACTTTCTTGGCCTTCAGACACTGTCTAAATATATTTTATCCATTTCATTCATACCCTTATATATTACACAAATTTCCTTATACAGAATGTTATTATTTAATAACTTGAACAGAAAGAAGCCAAGTCAGCAATTTATACTAGTTTACTGCCAGCCCTGGCTTTGAAATATGAAGAAATACCTTTTTCTTAAGGACTATGGAAAGCATCTTACCACTCCTCCACTCCTAATTTCATTTTCCTTTGAAATGTAATAAAAATGACAGTCATTTTGAATAGATATCTGAGTTACTTTTTCATTGCTGTGTACATCAAGACGGTCCGCATGGCCAAAAGCTGACTGGCTCCATTCCCAACACACACACACACACACACACACACACACACACACACACACACACAATGAGCAGTGCAGCAAAGAGTGACATAACAGCAAAACAAAAATACCCCAAGGAACTGAAGTACTCGCTAATGTGACAGCTGATGGAAACTCTTGCTTCACACTGATTGAAGACAGCTCATGGCTCTGGGCGTGGTGTCTCACGCCTGCAATCCCAGTACTTGGGAGGCTGAGACAGGAGGATTCTAGTTTTGAAGCCAGCCTCAGCAATTTAGCTAGGCCCTCAGTAACTTAGTAAAACCCTGTTTCAAAATAAAACAATAAAATAAAATAGGGCTGGGGGTGTAGCTCAGAGGTAGGATGTCCCTGGGTTCAATCCCCAGCACCACAAAAGCAAAACAAAAGAGATAGTGTGTGGTACTGGGTGAGTGCTTGAAGAGGCAAGTCTACAGTCCCAGAAGATGCTCATTGTTCATGTTAGAATGACCAGCCCAGGTCCCTCCCAGTGACAAACGCTTGATAAGTTGGTTCCGAGGGAGACCCTAGGTCCCAGTTGGACCTGGTGTTGGAGTCAGTTTGATTCGGGTCTCCATTCCTGGCTCCTCAGTTTGCTGGTATTTGGGGGTGGGGGTGGTGTAGGGTGCTAAGTGCTCTTCTCCATACTTCTCACCCATCTGTTACTGATTATAAAGTTCCAGAGGGCAGGCCTTTGTCATTTTCACTTGCCTTTTACTTTTCCTCTTGGTAGCAGGGTGTTACGCAGGTGTGAACACTTAGTAAATAGTATGGTGCTGAGTTTTATTGTCTCTACATAAAGGGAGACAGGCCCAAGTGAAAATAAGTGCAAGTGGGCTTAGCCATCATCTGAGAAGATAAGAAAGTGCTTGAACAACAAGGCACATGCATAGGGATGACAGGGTTCCCCCTTAGGTTCAGGGTACATAGTTGTAGGAAGGGAATAAAGATAGGAGTTGTTTGATTCAACAAAGGTAGGTTTGAAGCCCTGCTCTGTCTCTTAATGTTTTGTGAATGTGGGCAAATTACTTCATCTCTCTGAACCACAGTTTCATTTGAGAAGAAGCACGGAGACTAATACAAGTTGCCCAGGGCTGCTGAAAGGATTAAACTACACATTATGGATAAGCATATGGCTCAGTATCTGCCACATAAGGGGTTTCATAAATGTTAGTTCCACCCACCTGTGCTTAGGAGACAATGATGTCCACCTTCCTTGCTCTGCCTCTGCTCCTGAGCTGCTGTGGTACTTGTGTCTGATCTATCTCCTTTTTGCCTTTGTCCTTTATTTAAATCCAACTTTCCTTTTCATGCCTAACTGTGTTAATTGCTCCCTGAAGACACAAACCTAAATGTAACGTAGAATAATGAAACTAACAAATATGCACGGGACAAATACCATCAGGTTGGCAGACTACTACTGTTTCTCCTTGACTATGTGCATTTCAGAAAACACCTGGGTTGGTACCACTTGTTGCCTGACTCCCCTTGTGTATGAGCCTCCCTCGGGTACCAGGCAGCAAATAGAGCTAGGAGTTAAGATCTAAGGGCCTGGTTAAAGCAGGTGTACTGGCCGAGGGACTTTCACCTGGAGGGAAAAGAGCCACAGAGATGAATCTTGACGAAAGTTTACAAATAAAGCAAAAATTAAAAGTATAGAAAGCCAAAGGGAAGTCTATAAAATGAGAGATAAATGTAAATTTCCTATTTGTACATGGTAACAGGAAAAAATGGAGAAATACCTATTCTAGACAAGAAGCTTTAAGTGGTTGTCATGAGCACAGGCAGCCTGGCCCTTTGGGTCACTGTTAGCACCTGGCTGGTACGGGATGCGTTGGGTTGGCTCAAGGAAAGGGTCCAGGCAAAGGATCCCGGATATTGAACTCTTAGCCAGACTGCATGTGACTCTGTTTAGGTAGGAGACAACTCCAGGGTTCTCCTGATAGGTTAGATCCCTGTTTACTCTGCAGGTGAAAGAGGTCTTCAGTGATGATCCTCATCCTGACCCCTCTTACACCTCTGAACAAGCCGAGGATCTAGCATTGATGCAATGATGGAGAATTCATTCAAACAATGTCTTCCACCTTGGTACATACTAGATATTGCCCAACCTACTGCCCATAGCAGCACTTTTCTGAGAAAGTCCATAGCTCTCTTTTGGGAGAGAATACATCTGTATACAGAGATGTTTAGGGGAATTATTCTCTAATATCTCTTTTAAAGGATGAGCACTGTATATACTCTCACATCAAGGGTTGTGATACTCATACACAGTCATATCTGCCCAGTCTAGATTTGTCTACAACTGCTGGTGAAGTGTCATAACATAAATGCTAAAATGAAAATATGTTTTTCAAATAGTAAACCAACGTTTTCCCCATTTTCTGTGAATCATGTTGCGTATGGTGTTTTCACTGCTGACTCGAGAGCATTCAAGTTGCTTCGGGATAGGACAGACACCAAGGGTTCAAAGGCCAGGACAGTCACTGAAAGCTACAAAGGCTCTGACCCTGACCGGATGCCACCTTGAAGATGCGGAAGCAGAGACAGTTTGAGAGAAAAACAATGTTCATGGGAAATAAACTTGAAATTGACTAAACACATAGCCGAAGCGGGTGTGACTTTGTCCACTTTGTTGTCATCACATGAAACAGCATGAAACATTCCCTCCCATTCTCCACCATCCCCCCACAGCTAGCAAGAATGGGGGATGAAGAACAGGAACCAGCTTACTGAAGAGTGAGAAAGTAACTTTTTCCACAATTCCAAGTCATAATGCTCTATTTCCTATCTACTACAAAGGCTCTTTAGTGACAGATCTATGAAAGGCATGAACTTTTCTCTTTCTCTTTAGCCCTAATGTGATACTCTGGCTCATATTCCAACAGAAAAGAAGAAACAGGAATCTAAACTAGCATTGATTGATCCTTAACATGTCTAGGTATTGATAGTACATATGCTTTTACAGTTATAAATATATGTGTCTGACTTGAGTTTCAATCAAACCTATGAGATAAGCATGATTATACCAACTTGATTAATGGAAAACTGAAGATCAGAGAGAGGCCAGGAACTTCCTGAAGCTACACACAAAATAAGGGGATGATGCATGGTTCACACTCAGGGTGGTTTACCCCCAAAACATGGCTTTTACCTTCCTTCTTTTTGGCTTACGCACTTAGTAAGTGGCAAAGGCATGCTTCAAAACTGGATTTTTGAACTCTATTCCTTGAGGACTGATTTGTGGGTCTGAGTGTGAACACATCTACTACAGAACAGCAAGTGTGTCCTGCTTGCTTAGTCTTGGCCTTGCTGGTTGTGGGTTTGTCCTGGAAGGATGAATCTCAGCCATTGGGTCTGTGGCCCTCTGTGTGCATAGTCATCTTGGTTTGTGTACACTTTGGATGTTCTGGACTTCAAATATTCAAGAAAAAAGCATGTATTTATTTTAAAAAGCCTTAAAATGTTCTATTCACAATTACAGAAGACCTAGTATTCAGAGAAAAGCTTAATTTAAAATGTTCCTATCCCAATTTTTTTTTTTTTTTTTTTTTTTTTTTTTTTTGCGGTACTGGGTATTGAACCCAGGGACATTCTACCTCCGAGCTACAACACCAGCCCTATTTTTTATTCTTTAGTTTGAAACAGGGTCTCACTGTTTCCTCTCAAATCCCAGATTTTGCATTTTTAAAATCAGGATGACCTGTCTCTTACTAGTTTTGAATCTCTTGAAGACTGAATGCTCCAGTCTTCTGCAACCTATGAGCAGACAGAGCCACATCATGTTCATGTTGGTAGTGAGGACATTTGTTCACATTCTTATTTGCTAAAAATCATGCCCTTGAGTTACCTACCTAAGCAGCAATTTACCTCAATGATGGAAACATAACCTGAGTCAAACTCAAGAACAGTCTTCATAGAAATAGCTACTGAAATATGTTGCATCTGATATTCTTAACCAATGCTCTCATAAATAATTGTTTCGTAAACCAACATATTTTAAAACTGTCAAATAAATAAAACATGAAACAACAGAATTTTCAAACAAAAATATCCATAACTGAGAAAAAATTGCTGAATATCTAAGAAAACAAAAAGGAAAAATTTTATCTGCACATGCATCCTTCAAGTAAGTAATAGTACATTGGCATCGTGTTTCCTTTGCTAGATTTTGTCAATGTCTAAAACCATATTTACATGTTTAAATCCACTTAGTGAGCAGTTCTTTGAAGCATGCTGTCTTCATAGAAAAAAAATTTATGCCTTATTTTATATCTTAATATCATCTCCTTAACAAAATTATAAATTATTATAGTATTTATATTTACTATTCTTTCTTTTTACCAATCTTGTGATATGGTAAGCAAAGTCTTTAATTGCAAAGAATATATTTTTTTAAGTTTCTCTCCATGGATTGGACTGAATGAGAAGTCACTAGTTGTGTGTGTCTGTGGATATACTATATCCACAGACATGAAGCCCCACGTTGAGAATGAATCATGAGGGTTTGGCTGGACTTCAACTGTGTTATTGGGGAAGCTGGATTCATCCTCTGAGTGTTCCTGAAAATTTTAGCTCTGCTAGATGTGCTTCCATAACATTATTTGCAGTCCCAGTTTGAGACTTTTCAATCAGTTTCATTTTCCACATCCCCATGCACGTCCAAACTCCGGCTGTGCCATGTAGAGGAAGTGCCAACATTCCAGGAGAACAACGGTCTCTATGGAATGTTTGGCTTGACCAGAAGCAGGAAGAACAGGAAACCTTATTTTTAAAAATCCCGTTTTTCACACTGCTGATGTCTGGAGAGTCGAGATAAGCTTTGAGACTCCTTCCAAATCTTTGGGTGTTTCTCCAAGCATGCTCTAAATGGGGTGTGAAATAAAGCTTACTGGGGTGGGATTGGACAGCGATCAAGATGAAACAGAATTGGCAGCATGGCTTTTCTCCGTTTTGTTTCCAGGATGGTGGAGGTGAAGCTGGAGTTTTCCCATCCTTAATGCCTTATCTAGGAGACAGCTCTGTGAATACTGGTCCAAAATGTTACTTTTCTTTTTTGTAAATATTATACTTTGAGTTGTTGAGTTTTAGTGAGCCAGAGAGCCCCAAAATAATCTTTATTCTTGAAATATTTATACATAGAAGTATTACTGAAATAAGAATGCAAGATTTCTTGGATTGGATTACAGAGTTGTGACATAATTATTTTATTTTTAGTTTTTGGTGCTTAATGGAAACATGACATGGAAGTAGGAGCTGGGGCGGAAACCAGGTTGTGGAAGAGACTGTGAATGGTTCAGAAACTGTGATTGGATTCCCCAATCTCCATATCCCATTGCTTCTTCAAAATATCAGACTATTTTCTTACTTTTACCTGTGGGTTTAGAAAAGATGCAATCATTGGATGTTTGGAAGCTATTTGCCATGATGAAAGCTATTTGAGCTTTCCAAAGATCTTCTTTAAAAAAAGAAATAAAGAAATACACAAGTATTTCCAACCTAAAATTATTTTGTAAACATCTTCCAACTGTTAAAGATCTAGCTAACATATGCAAGGAGGGAAGATTATTCCTATAAGTTTTGTAAATAAAAGCATCACATACAATCGTTCAAGTTATAAATTTGAAGATAATCCATTATAACAGGTATTTACCTATTTTACAACCAATGTTCTGTAAGTGAAATTGAGAGAAATTAATATTCCAAAAGTGTACAATTCTGCAAATAATGTTTGAAGTAGTCATTTATTTTCTCTAAAAATGTACAAGATTTATGAACACTTTATTTTTAGTTGTTTAAGAATTCATGAGACTCTAGAAGACTCAAGACAGGTTTTAGACATTGGATACTGTTGCATGGTGATAATTGAGAACAAAAATTCATCTGCCTCTGTGGATATCCAATGCCCGTACACAATTGAATTGAGCAAGTGGAATGACTAAGTAATTTAATGACAGCTTTTACTAAGTGAGTCCTTCACAGATACCCAGGTTTGGGACAATCAGAAGCTTTCAAATGAAGGCGGCTTTCCTTCCTTAATATTGACAATAACGACTCATGAAACCGAATATGGCATTGAATTTTCTCCTCATCTTTCTACTCTTGCATCAAAAGGAAAGATTTCTTTAATGCATACTTAGCATTTCCAGTCTCTGGGTTGTTACTTTTTAATACAATGCTCTCTCCCACATTTTCTTTGAATTCTCTGGTTGTATTATGATAAATAACCTATAGAGATGTGATATATACATGTGTGTATATGTACATATATTGAAATATAGATATGTAAAACCAAATAATGATGCTGTGTGCTAATCTGGAAACTATAAACAACCCAAAGGTCACTATTTCTGCTGATTTATTACCATGGCTAGAGAAGACAGTCTCTGCAAACAGAGGTTTATGTTTTATCTACTCATGCCCTCACAATGAACTCTTCAGGAACAGTCCATATTAAGGCAACTTTGTCCATTACTTTAAAAGGAAAATTTCTAGATCTAAGTAAAACTATAAAATTCTCATAAGTACTTGACAGCAAAATCCTGATTTTTCAGAAGCAGGGAAATGCTAAAGGGACAGGCTGTTGGAAGGTTTCATTCCCTGCAAATGGAATCATGTCCGGGCCATCAGCCTAGGCACAATGACTCGAATAGTATTTTCCTCCATTTACAAGTATTACACTTACCAATACTATTTAATAAAGTTCAATAATCAACTTGTGATCATTTACAGTTTTCCAGATGAAGAATAATGAGGCATAGTACTTGTCCTTCAAGACCTGATTCCTTATGGGACAAAATGAGATCATAAGAGTCTGGACATTGGGATGGTGTACTGGGGATGAGTTGTCTCCAGTCAATTATCATCACACAGCTACTTGAGACAGGGTAAAAACACGAATGCATAAATAATATGACCATATAGTTTTCAGAGTGTTTTAGAATCTCCATCATGCTGTCACGTGCATGTGCTGCAAATGTATGAAGTGGGAAGAGTAAAGTGTATAGGGCACAGAGAACCAGGAAAATGATGAACAGAGCTGGGTCTAGAATCAAATTTTCTAACTCACTATTTTCCTGTTCCCCTTTCACCAAGGACCTTCCATTTGAGAATAACTCAGGTAAAATGGGGTTGTAAATTTCAACAGAAATGGTATTATAATAAAAACTGTTTATATTTTTTTAAAAGAAAGGGCCATTTCTCCTTGGTTTCCTAGTAGTATCATTTTGAACTAAACACGCACAAATGCACCCCCTTGATGGGTTAAAATGCATGATTACATTTATTTGTTTACCTTGGCATCATGGCAACATGACTTAAAGGCAGTGACATGTGGTGGAAAGAAATCAATAACTAGAAATAGTTATGCCATGGCTCTAGTTTGGAAGGGTGATCATTTCATTTTTCTTGGTATGTCATGGACTTTGTTACCCTAAATTAAAAGAAGGAGAGATCAAAATGGATCTGAAAGTTTAATAGACATTTGAGAAATTCTTTATGAAAGTAGCTAGCAGCCCTCGGTGCTTCTTGTTTTCTGTCCATTGTGTCCAATTTTGAGTATCGTGTACATTCCACAAGAACTAATTTGTGTTACCTAGGTAGAACTGTTGGATTTATTTGCTTGCCCTTGATTAGATTAGATCTGGCCTTACCGGTTGTGTGATTCTATTTAACTCCTTATTCTTATGTTTTATAACATTATAATAAAAGGATGAATGCTTCCCATCAGTGCTTGTTCACAATCATTTGTCCTTAATATGTCTGCAAGAAACAGAGAAAAATGAAAGAAGACACTTCCTCATTCATGATTCTTTTAAAACCAGTTCCGTTGTCTTCACTCTCCCATCCTGATATTGCATGCATGGCTCGTTCTCAGCCTGCTCTGAGACAAGCTAGGGCAGGCCCTGTAATATGATTCAAATTGCAATCTCATGTCTTGCATCCCCCAAACACCTCATCTCCCATGCAACCTGGAACCTTCATCCCAGTCCCCAATTAGACTAATATCTCTGCCCAGCTCCGATTGAGGGTGATGGATCGGCTGGGAGGGTGGGGGGAGACAAGGCGATCTTCTCAGCTCCTCTGCATTCCCATAGGCACGCAGCATTTGACAGATTGGGCAGAACTGCCACGAAAGAGTCTGACACAGATGGTGTAATTAGAAAATGCGAAGTGCGAGTGTGAAATTTATCTTTGATCAGCACCTCCTTGCCAGATTGTCATCTATGTTAATATGATGATGGCTTCTTGGAGATGGATAGAAGGAAACAGCAGCCTGGAAGAGGAAAGGGAGACTGTTCACTCCATAGAGGAGATATTCTATTTACTTCTGAAATCCAATCAGTTTCAGCAGGCCAAAATGAAATTGTACTTATTTAATTCCTACAGAAAACAAGCCTAACCTGATTCACACACTTTATTAACCCTATAATCAATATGATAAAATCTGAGCCTTGGTTGGAAGGGGAGACATGTTAATTTTTTATAGAGTAATAAATAAAAAAAATACAATTTATAATGGTAGGAGCTGCTAAAGACAGTGTGCATCTCTCTTTATCAGGGCTGTATGAAAAATGCATAAAAGAAAAATCACTCCACTCCACAGCATCAGAACTCCAGACAATGCCAGCGAAGTTGCATGGTCCTTTTTCCCTCAACTCTTATTTTGAAATAATACCTGTGAATTTTACTCAGTCCAAAGTATACCAGTTTTATTTTCCTTGATGTTTTGGATTTTATACTTATTTTTCTATATTTAGCAATTCAGAATTTTTAAAAAAATGAATAAAAGACATACCTAGTCAGGATAGTCAGGACTTGAAGAAGTCACTTCCTTTGCATATTCTGTTGCTGAAAAATGAGGGCCTTTGCCATGAGAGGGACCGAGGGTAGCCATAAACCATTTCTCCTTACGTTTTTATATCCAATAACAGTAATCTTTTCTCTGGATGACTCAGAAGGTTCAGGTTTACAAGCAACTATGATGGACTACATTTTGCTCTAATCTGCTCAAATGTTCACATCAATGGTGCTAATTTTCAGGAAGGTAAATTAGCATAATTAATGACCAGCCAAATTTGGGGGTAATACAGTATGTAATTAACATTAGAGAGTTCTGTTGCACCACCTGCCCCCACATTTCATTGTTGCAGGGATCGAACTGTACAGGAGGAAATTTTCCCCTTTGCTGCACTGAGCAGAAAGCAGCTTTCTTCATCAGAATAAGCCATTAGCTGTAATGGCATGTAGGTGTAATGGAATGTGCTTGAAACATCTGTGCTGAGAGCAGGGGAGAAATTGCTGCATGCAGTCGTGGGCCTTTGGGGAGCTTGATTAAGGGTTGCTTCAGAGAACTTGAGATCTGGCTTGGGATGCAAAAAAAAAAAAAAAGGAGAAAGAGAGAGAGAGAAGAAAGGGAAATAATGCTAATAGATTTACGGATGTACTGCAGGGAGAACAAAGGATTTTTAATTTTTTTCTTCTTTTATTGCTCTTATATTGCATCTGTTCTCTGTTGGGCTTTCACTTATTGAAGTGATCTGGAAAAAATGTAGCTCCAAATGCAGTTTAGTGGGAATGAACATAGCTGTAGAAATAAAATCATCTTATCCCCCCCCTTTGGTTCACTAATGCAAAGTTCCTCACAACCTGTGAAGAAAAACACTAAATATTGGTTATCTTAAATGTTATCTTGAAATCCATCTCAGAAAGTAATACAAATATTCCGATTCCGGGCTAGAAATCATGTCTTGTTTTTCATCAGTCTGCATGCAGCAGTTTTTTGCAATGCATCAACTCACTAGCTAATTCATTTTGAACTGCTTAATTCACTATTTCCAAGAGTACGTACATTGAGTTAATATTTGAAGTCACCTTTTTCACAAAATTTGCATATATATATTATAGGGAATAGAATTTTAACTTCTTAAAACAATGGGAAAATCTCTTCTACTCATATATATATATTTTTTTTTTTTTGAGGTGCCAGGGATTGAACGCAGGGGCGTTCTACCTCTGCGCTATGCCCCGGCCCTATTTTTTTATACTTTATTTTGAAACCGGGTCTCACGAAGTTGCGGAGGGCCTCACTAAGGAGAGAGAGAGAGAGAGAGAGAGAGACAGGGAGAGAGAGAGCGAGAGAGCTGAGGCTGGCCGTGAACCCGGATCCTCCGGTCTCCGCCTCCCAAAGTACTGGGATTACAAGCGTGCGCCACCACGCCCGGCTTACTCATATATTTTTTCAGCAAAAACTTCTTGAGCACTTAACTAGTGTGCAGCACTGTTTCCATGCTGGGGGTTTGGTCACCATTTCTGGGACTGTAATAAATTACATTTGGCAATGAGAATGATCCATTGTGTACCTCAGCCATCTCCCTATGCTGACTGCTAAAGCCAAATCGATCATGCAGTGATACATATTGATTGCTAAAACAACTCAATTGAATGCATTGATTACAATGAGCTTTGGGCATTTTAGAAGTGTTAAAAGAAAAAAAAACCCTCGCTTTTAACTACAGCCCTCAGAGTAAAGATAAGCTAAAGCAGAGATATATTTAGATAATGGGTAAGGAAAGGGTTAACCATTTGTGAAACTAATGCAACTGGAAAGGGAATTAGCATTCTGCATGGGACAGATGTGAATGTATTGCCTAGAAAATTAGAAACAAACCTGAAAATATTGGGTGATTTTATGATTAGGTAAATCTTACACTTTCTAATTATAAATGACAATGAAGCCTTCTATTCACGGGAATCTATCTTCCTTATGAAATAAGGAGTTTGCTGAGCTGGTGCCAAAAATTCCTTGCACTGAAGTTTAAAATATGTAGGGAGGCAAAAATGCAATAAAAATTCAAAAGCTAATAATATTATGGCGACTGGCATTGTTTACAATGTGGAGCACCTGCTGTTTGAAAAAAAAAGGAAGAAGAAAAAGTGAAATCATCAAACTGTTTCTAAATGGAAAATCTGGGCTCTCTGCCAATTACACAATGTTTTTCAGGTGCACTGTAAATAGGAACAATAAAAGGTGCAGAGGAAAGAATATGAAATGTTAAATCTCAAATACGTGAGAATATTAATATGATGTTTCTTGAAAGAAAATCTTGGGACTTTTCCAGTGATCTGCATTGCAAGGAGGGGTTAAATATTTTACATGGCATATGTGAAGTTCTAAAACTTTTAATTGCCTGTACCTTAAAAAGAATATATATGAATGCAAGACTGTTTGCTTTGGTTGCATTGCCCCTAGTTATTTCAGGTAGAAAGGTCCATCTAGACCTGCAAACATGAATTGCATTTCTTCCAACCTTTCCACATATATGTGTGTGTGTATATATGTGTGTGTGTGTGTGTGTGTGTGTGTGTGTGTGCTTGTGTATATATATTGTGTGTGGGGGTGTATGTGTGTAGGATCACATGCATGTGCGTTCACACACCTGTCACTATGGATGGCAGTTTAAAGAATTAAACCCCAGGGCACAAAGATGAAAAAAAAGTATCTTCTCTTGTTTATTGTTGAAACTAACTTTCTACATCAAAATTAACATTATGAGCAAAGTATGAGACCCACTGGGTGGCTGGATATTGTATTTCTATCTTCTCACTGTGAAGCACTTAATAATGAATTCCTCCAGAATTAGACACCTTTTTTTACCAGCTAACAATTCACAAATGCCAAATTTTCCTTTCTAGTACAAATGTTTTCCCTTTTTCAATGAGGCATTTTAAAATCAAGTCACCTTTGGAATGTTTCTCTTCTATTTTTAAATGTCAATCTTTCACAGATCAAATGGAAACATTGCCTGAATGCCTATACATTAAAAGTAATATCTAAATGTTACAAGATTGTTTTACAATGATGAACTGGGCATCTTTCAAATACACACTTTTCTGAAACAGGAAATAAAATTATGTTAGTTGTTATCTCTCAGACACTAAAGATTGTAAAGAACTAAATAGATGCCAAAATTTGGGGTAATATGCTAATTTTGAATCAGGACAAATGGAACTGCGCCAATCTTCCTAAATGTTCATATCTCAGTAACAACTATTAATATAAAGAGGTAGTCTCTGCAATGAGATGACAATGTAAGAATAACCCTTGCCTTCTGTGTATCAGCCTCACAAGGAATATATTTGCTGGTCCCTCGTTTCCTGAGTCAGCCTGAGGAAGTTATTTGAACTCCCTAAACTCAGTTTTCTCTTTTTTAAAAGTGGGTCAGAAGATTATCTAAAAACTGAACATGGTGCATGCCTGTAATACCGGTACTTGGGAGGCTGAGATGGGAGACAGGAGAATGGCTGGTTTGAGGCCAGCATCAGCAACTTAGTGAGACTCTCAGCAACCTAGCAAGACCCTGTTTCAAAACAAAAAATTAAAAGGGTTGGAGGTATAGCTCAGAGGTAGAATGCTCCTGGGTTCAATCACAATACCAAGAAAAAGTACCTAACATATAATCATTATGAAGATTAAGTGAGATAATTCTGGTAAAGCACTTGGTCTAGCTGGGCGTGGTAGTACACGCCTGTAATCCTAGTACTTCTGAGGCTGAGACAGGAGGATCACAGGTTCGAGGCTAGCATCAGCAACTTAGTGAGACTCTCAACAATTTAGCAAGACCCTGTTTCAAAATAAAAAATAAAATAGGGCTGGGGGTATAGCTCTGAGGTAGAATGCCCTTGGGTTCAATCTCCAGTACCAAAAAAGAAACAAACAAAAACAAAACAACACTTGGTCTGATGACTGATACTCAGTAAGGGTCACAATGATTCAGCTGTCTTAGCTAGTTTTATTACTAGTGTTTTTTCTGATTTTTTTTGCATTTTCTTTATCACAGTTGTCAAGAGGTGAGATAAGGTGTTTGAGAGGACTTCACACTACCCCAAAGAAATCAAATTTTCACAATACTTCCCCTACATCTCCTTTCATCTAGCATGATCAGTGGAAGAAATGCCAGGAGTCGCCCTGCTACTGGTTTCACTTCAACTCTCCCGTTGCACATCAGCATTCGGGACGCTACGAAAAGCGATGGGATACACTGATGAAGCAAGAGCGCAGCTGCACCAGCAATGTTTTGAAGAATATTTCTAATGAAATATTAAGAAGGTGAAGAGACCAGCAGAATAGGAAATGGACAATATTGTAACAAGAATTTGGAAGTGAAAAGTATAATCAAGAAGAAGGTTAGAAAACAGAAAGATCAGATTTAAAACATTAGAAAATGAGCTTTACTTTAGAGAGCTTTCTGTTTGATTCCTGGTTCTATCGCCTATCGCTTTCTATGGGCTTTTTGAGCAAATGTCTATTCTTCAGCCTCAGTTTCTAATCTGTACAATGGGGATAAAATAGGGATATTCATACTCATGGATGAGGGGTATTCATACCGACATTATGAGGACTAAATGGCAAAATGGCTAGTAAAGGCCCCAACAAATAGAATATGCAAATAAATATTCACTGTTTATACCCCACATTGTCTTTAATCTTATCTCCTTTTATCAATTTATTTTCAGAAATCTATGCATATATTCTCTATATAAATATATAAGGCACTTTTAAATAAGAAACTTCAGCTCTTTTAATAAAGAATAATCAGGAAATTTTATTTCAAAGACAGATTTATGAGTAAGATTTCAAATATCAGGTCTTCCTCTTGTTCAATCAATACGATTCCACAATCTGCAAAAATTACACTACATTTACATATTTCATCATGTAAATATGTTAAAATGATGTCACCCATTTAATTTTTCTACATTTGGAATTAGGAAAACAACAAAAAAAGAGATGTTTAAAACAGCAAGTTTTTATGAAATAGAAACAACCATGGCATTGAGCCACTCGCTGTAGCGTCCTAAGTGGACACATATTTTGAGTCAAGTTTTCCAGTTTTGTCAAATTATTTAAACAAGTTATGGCTTTAGACACCACCAAATATTTAGTGGGTACATTGAATTGGCTCCCAGTCATTTAATGTCTGGATTATTGAAATTATGTTCTTATTAACGTCCATTGCCTTCTCCAATACCTTTCAAAAATCATCCCTCCTTAGAGGACAGCGATGTTGTAATAATCCTCTCTTAAACTGTCTCATCTCTTAAGTTCTGGAAATCACCTCATAAATCATAATCACAAAATGTTGAACAGTTAAATGTTTCCTTATTAACATGATGTGTTTTTTGACTACACTCTTCTGTAGATAGTAGTCTATCCACACTAGTGTAGTTTACTGATATTATCCCAAATATACATTACCACTTTGTAAGTACAAGGCATATGTTTAGAAAAAGCAATGATGGCATTCGACACCTTGCATGAATATGATCTCATATTGATTATAATGATGGTGATTACTTTGATGAATGCACTGAACATGTGCAAAATAGAAACAAATGTTGAAGATGAATGAGTGACAGAGTCTGCCTGAGGTCAGAAGACAGAGCCTCCCATCTCCGCAGCCTGATCACGTGGGGCCACCTTACTAATGACAGTGGAGTAAAGATTTGCAGAGAGATGTGCAATCATTACTTGTTTATACCAAAGATCATGGCCACAACAAGAATCAATGGGTGTTTCTTTAACTGGATTATAAAGATATACCTGAGCCTGTCTCTGCTGGAAGACTGACAGATACAAGAAACGATAAGCACCTTTATTTTCAGTTTCACTAGGGTTTTGTGTGTGTGTGTGTGTGTGTGTGTGCCAAGAAACATTTGAGAAAAATTATAGTTTCTTTTAATCCTTGCCAGATGCTTAAAGTAATGGCATGGTCTACTGTTGTTTGTTTGGTACTGGGAATTGAACCCAGGGGCATTCTACCTCTGAGCTGCACCTCCAGCCCTTTTATGTTTTTGTTGTTGTTGTTGTTTTTATTTTGAAACAGCATCTTGCTAAGTTGCTGAGGGTCTCGCTAAGTTGCTGAAGCTGGCCTCAAACCTGCGATCCTCCTGTCTCATCTGCAAGCGCCACCATGCCCGGCTACAGTCTTTAATAATATAATGTATGCATTAGAATTTTTAGGATTCAGGCCACACACAGAAATCTCAACCCTGCTTAAACACTTAAGGAAATTTATTGGATCATTAATTGAAAACTCCTGAGATATCATTGGCTTCAGGTACAACTTGATCCCAGGACTCACACAGTTACCAGGTGCAGACTCTCTCCACCTCAACACGGAGCTCTCCTTCCTGTTGGCTTTAACTTTGAGTTTCACCTAGTGGCTCTCTTGCAGGACAGGATTTAAGCCCCCCCCCATTCAAACCCAGTGGAAGAGCAAAAAGAGTCTTTCTGTATCTCCATTAGAAATCCTGGAGCTAGCCAGGATTTTCTTGGTCTGAGATCTCACCCCCATCTTTGACTACACCAAGGGGGACATGACACTCCCCTTGGCAAGATTATGCCAGTGCCTCTTCATCTTCTAGATTCAGGCTTGGAAAAAGATTTATCCAAACATATAGTGTAAGAGTAGGTTTACCTACCCCAAAGTAAAACCAGAATTGGGAAAGAATATTGGGTGAAAATACCATGAAAGAGCATGAATCCTATTGACTCTGGCACACCCAGCTCTAGAGCAGTATCTGGTGCAGAGCAGATTCATGGTACTTTTGTGGTCTCATTCCAAATAGTTGGTATATTATCATGACTACATGAATCAGTACTGAACATTAACTTTTCACCCAAATAAGAATTATGCAATACCTAGATTTTAGTGAGGCAGCTATATAATCTTTTATAATAACTTATTTTGTAGGCCATAATAGTGGAACAAACAAAAGAGATGTGGATGGAGATTCCACATAGAGCTTATGGTACAGGAGGAATTACCATGCATGGGGATGTTTATAGAATTCCATGGGTCTCCATCATATGTCACCTGGAGTTTTACCAAATTACACCAAGGTAAGATATTAGGAATGCAAAAGGAGCATGCATAGCATGCATGGAGTGGTCTGAATGCCTAAAATTTTTTTTAAATCCCTGTGGCATTCTCCCATAGGCATTCATTACTTCTCTGAAAGCTTTCCTATGCCTATGACATACAGCTGAATCACATCAGCTGGAACATGGGTGGCCTTGAATGCCTTACTAAGAATCTTGGTGAAAGTAGACAAAAAGGGGCATGAAAGAATTTAAAGAGGATTAAAATATAATTAGGCTCTGAATTACTGTTGACAAACAGCAAAATAAACTATGAGAAATAAGGAGAGAAGGGGAGGTAGGGAAGGAAGTAGAAGAACAGTAAAGAGGGTTCTAAGAGGGGAAAAGTAAACTAGTAACATAGTAAAACCAGTAGCATAATAAAATTCTATGATTTTCTATGATCTAAACTAGTAACCTATTAAACTTCTATGATCACCAAGTGACCAATGCTTTCACATAGTTACCTCATTTTTCCTTTCCCACTCTTTCTATTTCTTTATGACATAAGTAGCACACATTCATTTAAAGGATAATAACCTTATAGAATTGCATACAGTAATAAATGCTTAAAGCCCTCTCCCAATAGCACTCTGCAAGGTTAATTACTGGTAACATTGTGGCATGTTTTCCAGAGTATATACACAAGATCTTTTCCTTCCTTCCTTCCTTCCTTCCTTCCTTCCTTCCTTCCTTCCTTCTTTCCTTCCTTCTCTGTCACTCAACATAAATGGTATTATTCTCTGTATAATTTTGTAACTCCTCTTTTTATTTCAATAATACATCCTGAACAGTTTTTTCAAGTCTGTACACTGGTGTGTGTGTGTGTGTGTGTGTGTGTGTCCCCTAAGGACTATATGATTGTCATATCCTAGCTTGGTTTTACTTTCATATATTTAACCATTTTCTTAGTGATGGATGTTTAAATGGTCTCAGATTTTTTTGAACTTTAAAAACTGCTTCAATAAACATGCTATACATCTGTCCTTACCTAATCATGTGAGGATTTCTGCAGTATAGATTCCAAGAAATGACATGTTGGATTGAAAGAGATGCAGATTGGAAAAATACTGCCAAGATTCTTTAAAAAGTTTTATACCAATTTATAGTCCCAGAGATGGTGTTTGAGAGTGCCTATTTCTATACAGTCTTAAAACTTTGTTTTAACCTTTTTTAATTTTTGCCAATATTATGGGAGAAAATGAAATTAAATCTTAAATTTGATTTGCGTTTTCCTGATCATTTATCTCATTTAACTCTCACTATAATTATGTGAGATATATATAAAACCACTATCCTGATTTAAAGATTTGGAGACAAGGTTCAAAGTAGTTTTTACATTAGTTCAAGTCAAAATGTCATGATTTGATAGGTGCAATTGTTCAGAGAATAGAGTAACCATTGCTCTGTTGATGAGGTGGGACAGAAGAAGAGGTGAGTTTCAATCAAGAAATATAATTTTTTAAACTTTTTACCTAACTCTAAGGTCTGCCACGGGCAACACAATTGAAGTAAACAAAAGCATTATTCTGAATCTTATACTTGGGTCTTACAATTACCAATAACTGGGGAGGCAAACTTTAGACAATTCTCTTGTGAGGCCCGGTGGGAAGAATCCAGCTGTTGAGTTTTACCTCTCCATCGAGGTCCCTGAATATTAATGAGGCAATCCCTAGGATTTTCATATTTTTAGTGATTTGCAAAGTAATACCAACTAGAATGAACACATTAAGTGAGCAAGTTAGATTAAAACAGTACTCAAGGAGTCAAGTTCTCCTGATGTAATTGGCACACACCTTGCGTAATTTCTGGGGTAGAGATGAAAAGAACAAGCAGTTATCTCGGGCATTCCACCTGCACTTGTTCCCAAATGTCACCTGCGGACCCTGGAGTGCATTTGCTACTCCTTAATTGCCAATTAAAACACATGTCACCTTAGAACAGGTGTAATAATGAGCCTTTTAAAAAAATATTGCATAGGTTCTATTTTGACCTCAGTTGGTAGTTACTGAAAATCATTTCTGCATTTCAGGAGAACATGGCCAATGAGTTAATTCCACCTGTCTGAGTAATAGGTAATTCCCAATTTGTACATATGACCATGATCTAGATACTAAATGACTATTTATTCCTATCAAATACCTAACACAAATCCTATGACATAGCCAACAATAGATAGATAGATAGGTAGATAGATAGATGTTTATTTTCCATTTTCCTTGTTTTCTTTCTTTCTAAAAAGTGAGCACAATGAATAAATGGGTCTTTAAAGTTTAACTATCTTATCATTTGATGGAGGGGCTAACTATGTTATCAGACTGACAGCAATATTCCAAACTTTTCTCCATCACTATCAGCAGTATAACAAACACAGGAAGACCCAGATTCCAAAACTTTGTAACCCTCCACTTTTCTTTCTTTGCTTTTTGTGGTAAAGAGAATAATTGTATTTCCTAATAACAAAATAGTACGTTTATTGAGCTAAACAAAGAAAATCCAGACAAGTAACAGAGCGTAATGAAACCTTCACAGAACACTACCACACAATGGAACGCACTGGGGACATGACACAGTGTGTCACAATTGTTATTTTCTAAACAGGAATCAAACAACCCCTACTTGCTTCTTATTACAGATCTTTTCCATTTACTTAAAATTATTACTTCCTGCATGTTGTCTTATTTCAATATATTGTTTACCAACCCTCCATTGAAGGATACTTATGCCTATTTTTATATTAAAAGCTAAGCTTTGATAAACACTTTGTGCATGTATTGTGTTCAGCTGGCCATTTGCCTCCAGGTGAAATTCTAGAAATACTACTGCATGATCAAAATTGGCATATTTTAAATTTTGATGAATAATACCAAATTGCTCTCAAGAGATTTTGTGCCAACTTGTACATCCACCAGAAAATTATGACAATGGATATTTGCTCATACATAGGCTGTCACATTTTTTGCTTTGCCAATTCTATTAGTATAAATTATGCCTTATTTTTAACATTTTACTTTATTAATTTATGTATCTTCCTATTCAAGTCTGCATTTTTCTATTGTAATGTTCATGTTTTTCATAAGTGAGCACTTTTTATCTTATAAAGAATAGTCATATGTTATGAGCATTCATCAGTTTGTCATTTTATTGTTAAGATATATTGATTTTTGTCAAACAGAAGCTGTTTGTTTTCTTTTTAAGTAGTTCTTTGATTTACTATTATTCTTTAAAACTTTCCCATCCCAGAACAATTATGTTTAAGTTGTAAAGCTTATGTATTTAATTCATCTGAAATATATTCTAATATAGAATATGAAAGAGGAATATGATTTAAAATTTTTGCTAAATGTTTAGCCATTTACTCTAACATGAATTAATAAATAATACATCACTTTCAAATTAATTTTAGTGACTTTAATATATGACAAATACATACATTTGTCATATATAAATTCTTACATATAGTTGGCCTAGCAATCTTGTGCTTTCAAAGGAATGACTTGACTTATTTTAGGAAAAAGGTGTACAAACACTGTAATCCTTGAATTAAAAAAATATATTTGGCAATGTGAAAAAAGTATATGAGAGTTGGGAATACAGGCTCATTTATTTTCTTTACAAATTTCCTTTGAGGTCATTTCTACATACAAATCCTACTACTTCATGAGAAAGAGTCAAGTCTAAGTTTTAAACTTGGTGTAGAATGGTGCCATACACTGATGCTATGAATGTGGGGAAAAGAGAAGATGAGATGGGGGAGATGACATGAAAAGTGTGAGAAGTCTTTGAGTGTTCAAGTAGAGGCATCTGTGTGTAAGAACAAGGAACTCAGGAGATGGGGCCTGGATTCAAGTCAAGGCTGTAATCTTGGCCTTGGACATTCTATGCGTGCTGGAGGAATCACTGTTCTGAGAGCAGAACAGTGCTTTTTAACTCTGGTTACTCATCTCTAAATACCTGGGAATTTTTTTGGTAAAAAGTAAATATCAGTTATGAATCAGAATCTCTAGGTATAACCCTAACATCTGTAATTTCATGTAAATCCACAAGTGAGCTTCATTATAGCCAAGACTGAGAATCACAAATATAAAGTATAGAGGAAATAACCATGGATAACATAAAAATTTGAGAATGGAAATGAAATATTAAAGTGTTTCCCAGAAAAGCAAATATGAGATGTTGCATTAACATTATTATTATTTTATACTGTCAATATTCTTTTAGATATACCCATACACTTATCATTGTCTTGCTCTACATTTCTTTCTGTATCTCTAACTCTACATCTGGTATCATTCTTCTTCTATCTTAAAAAACATCAAAGTATATTTTTGTTGTGTTTAGAGTAACAGGTTGACACTTAATTTTTTTAATAATTTAAAGACAGCAATCTATTGCTTTCTGGTATCACAGTTTCTTTTGAGATCTCAGCTTAGTCTACCTGTTGCTCCTTCAAAACAACTTGTCTTTTTTCTTTTGCTTCTTGAGTGGGGATTACTTTTTCTATATAATTCTTAAAATTGTATAGATTCTTAAACCTTTACCTTGATGCTTTAATATCAGTTTTTAAAAGTTCTCTCAAGGTTACTTCTGCCCCTTTCTATTTGCTGTCTTCAGGTCTTTTGGGGATTTCAACTACAACATGTTCTATTTACTCACTGAATTGTGTATGTCTCCTACTTTTATCACAGTATTTTCCATCTATTTTATTCTTTTTTTCGGTGTTATCTTCCAGTACACTAATTTTTCCTTCCGCTGAATCTAATATGATGTTAAATCCATCTATTAAATTCCTAATTCAAATTACTTTATTTTTATTTCTGGAATACCCATTTGTTTCTTTTTAATAGTTTTCCATTCTCTACTGAAATTTTTTATCTTTTTCTTATGTTCTTGAATATAACAAAAGTTATTTTAAAATCTGTGTCTGGTACTCAGGTGTCTTATCTGGAACTCTTGTGAATCTTTCTCTATTGTCTTTATTGGTTTTCATTCTTGGTATCATGTCTCTTCATGTTCCTAATTGCTTTTCATTGATAATACAAATTACATTCACAAAATTGCAGAACTATTTGAGGCCTAGGAGCAGATCATCTTCCTAGATTGTATTTACATTTTTGTCTACAGAGCACATGGGGCAATAGCAATTACCTCAATTCAATCTCAGTGATGGCGATGACTAAACTTCCATCTCTTCTATCACCCTTACTTCTATCATGTGGTCTTTAGGACCCCAATACAAAGCAAAGGCTTTCTATCTAGGGAAGTCGCCAACCCCTAATCTCTCTTCTTATAATTCACAGACTGGCTGACCTCTTGGGTGAGAATAAATGTCCCTGGGGGAAAGCAGTCCCAAGCACTGGACTCACTCCTTATACTTTTGTCCTAGGTAATACCTCATTACCTCTTCAAACGTGTGATTCTAGAAAAGGGATCAGAAAATTAAGAAGACAAATTTGAGTATTAAGAAATATGGAAGAGTTAAAATAGTACAGACAATTAATGAGGTAGGGGAGGAAAATTACTTTACCTGGGTTGATCAGGAAAAGTCTCTTGGAGGAGCTGGCCTCCAAATTGAAACCAGAATGGTGAGATGGAGGCAACTACTTGAAGAGACAGGATAGTAAATTTGAAGTTTAAGCTCATCTGTCCTGGTTTATATAGGGAGCCATTGGGAGACACTAAGCTAGAGATTTATGCCTTTGAAAGAGTATTCGGGCTGTGGTGTGAGAGTAAAACTGTGAGTCAGATGTAGAGACAGGAGAAGCTGGCTCCAGAGGGTGCTCCAGAACTCCACTGAAGGAGCATGTGGTTTGGAGAGGGGACTGCAGTGGAGATGGTGATAAATAGTAGAAATCAGGGCATGCTTCATCTCTTCTTTGAGTGTTCTGCTTGTTCTCTATTGCTATGTCTTTCTGGTTCCTTCTCCTCCATCCATTAGCTTGACAATTATCCATATATTGTCCATATAAAACACAACAGAGACGATGTTCCCATTATCAGTAAATAGATAAGTATTAAAACTAGCAGACATGACCTGCACCACTTGAATGCACTTTATACATGTCAACTCATTTGATCTTCTCAATTATGCTATGAGCAAGGTACATATGTCATTATTACCACTTTACAAATGAGTAAATAGTAGTAGTAGACTGAAAATTTGCCCAAGGTTATACAGCCAGTGAATGGACATTTGTCTGTGACTTGTTATTTTGGCTCATTATGTTTATTCTTTGATTTTCTTCTATAGGAATACCTTGCATTTTTTTATTGCAAATAGAGTATAGTGGGTTAAATGGTACCCTCCCTCAAAGGATGTATCCATTGGGAACCTGTGAATGTGAGTTTATTTGGAAAAAAAATTTTTTTGAGATGTAACTAAATCATGACTCTTGTGATGAGATCATCCTAGATCACCTCAGGTGTCCCCAAATCCAATGACAAGTGTTCTATGAGAAGATATAGACTGAAGAGGAGAAACATAGAGAAAAGAAGGTAATGAGAGGACAGAGGCAGAGACTGGAGCAATGCGTGTATGCGTGTGCAAGTCAAGGAGCATGAGGATTATCAACAGCCATTTGAAGCTAAGGGAAATATTGTTTCTCAGAACTTCCAGAAGAAACCAGCCTTGTGCACACCTCGATTCCAGAGAGTATTTTTCTGCAGTTTTTTTGTTTTTTGGTGCATTGTAATCATACATCTTGATGAGTTTCAGGGTGGTAGAAGTATATATGCACACATTGCTCAATTAGCCCTCCCCCAATTCCCACCCCCATTCCCTCCCCCTTCCCTCCTTCTCGTGCTCAGCATAGTAGTTGACTTTGATACGTTTGTATATGTACATCCTGTGCATTAGGGTGTTTCTGCACTTTTAAGTCACCCAGTTTGTAATCATCTGTCATGACAATCCTAGAGAATGAATGCATAGAGTAAAACCTAAATTTACACAATCCCATTAGGAGACCCTGCATGACCTGGCTCTTACCCATCACATGGTTGAAATCTGTCACAGTTCCCACCTCGCTAGTGCCCTGCCCTTACATTCTGCCTTCTTTTTCTTTAATACACAAAGCATGCCTTTTCTAAGGACCTTTGCCTACTGTTGTCACCTGCTTAAAAACCTCCCCCTCCCCACAATCATTTGTGATGTGACTCCTTCTTGCCATGCTTCTCTCACTCAAATACTTTCAGAGAGAACTTCTTGAACCTTTCTAATCAAAGTACTTACCTCCCCCGCTCCCAAGTTAGCCTCAGTCACAACCTTTCACAGCACTTCTTTTCTTCACAGAACTCTTCACAAATGATTAATGTCTTGTTCACATATTTACTAGATTGGGAACTCAATGAAGGCAGAGTTTTTGTCGGCCATTTATCTAACAACTATTAATTGAGCATCTGTTTTATACCCAGGAGTATTGTCGGCATCTGGGAAATGCAGTAAACCAAATAAAAAAGGTCTCTGCTCTCATTATATTATAGTCCATTTTCTGCAGCACCCTCTGCTATTTATTGGTCATTCATTCAATATTAATTGAATGATTGGTAAAAACACTAAATACTAGTCACTAATTCTTTCCCTTTTTCTAGAAAAAAAATTTGGCTGTTGAAAGAATTTAATAACAGACAATTACAATTTTGAGAGACCTTCAAACTTGCCATTTACAAGGTCTTTTTCTTTCTTTTTTTTTGCCACATCAGGGCTGCCTCCACAGTCTTTTCTCATCCAGAGGTTTACCATTTCTACTAGTGTGATTGCAGCCATGATTTCCCCTTAGAACATGTTATAGGAAACCAAACAAAAGACCAGATCACGCTGGACCTGCAAAGTGTTGCCAAAGATGGTAGACCCCAGGGCAGCTGGCTCGATCAACCACTGCCATGTCTAAAGGTCAGCCTCTGGGACTGTTTAATTGTGGCCATTGAAGTGTTTGAGCAGCTGCTTCGGAGCAGTAATTTGGAACCCAGGAGAAACCAGAGGCAGCATCAGTACGCTGGGTCATTTGAAAAAAAGCTGGCCAGGGTCCCCACAGCCTGACAACAGCTGGTTTTCCAAAAGTACTTAACCTGGTTTAGAGGTCATGGCCTAACTAAAAATAGGGTTCACTTAATACCAAAGTGAAATCACAAACTGGTTCATTTGACTCCCCTTCCCCCACTTATCAGTTCTTATTCTCCGTGCTTTTCATCCTTGATCTAGACACTTGATTAGTCAATTCATCAATAAATGAAATAACATCGGTTAACTGAGCAGCTGTTATATGCAAAGCAACGGTACAGGTACTCCCACATTTTCCACCCCCTTCAGACCACTCCATCCCAATCCCCTCTAGGACCTGTACCTTGAAGATAGGGCTGGCTCATCAGGTGCACACTTCGTGCTGAGCCTAGAGACACTCAGTGTTTTTCTCAACACAAGTTTGTAGGCAACCACCACCCATTGCTCAGCTGGCATTTGGATGAAATCTTTTTGCTATCCCTGAATGCTTGTCCAATCTCCTCCTCTGACCAATTCATTTCAATGACTTGCTAAAGCTACACAGCTGGTTTGTCATACACCTAGAACCCAGGTAGGCTTTATCATTGTCCAGACTCTATGGTGCTCAGTGGAAACCAGTTAAATAGGATGTCAAAGCTAACTACATTTGTAATCCCTAACAAAAATACAGTCTAAGTTAGTAAGTAGTGCAAAACCAAAATAGCAGTGCAGCATTATTACATTAGAGTACAACATTTAGAATGTACGGTTATACAGTGTATATATATATAGTACTATAATAGTACTATATATAGTTATATAACTATATCTATATATAACTATATATAGTCATATATATAGTTATTATGTAGTATATATATAACATATATACTATATATATAACTTATATATATACTATATATAATATATATACTATATATATACTATATGTAATATATATACTATATATACTATATATATAAACTATATAAACTATACTATATATATAAACTATATATAGTTACTATTATATAGTTTATCTATATAATATACTATTACA
>PVJS01012535.1:0-43674 GCA_004027185.1 Glis glis
TCTTCTTCTTCTTCTTCTTCTTCTTCTTCTTCTTCTTCTTCTTCTTCTTCTTCTTCTTCTTCTTTGAACCCAGGGTCATTCTACCCCTGAACTATACCCCAGCCCTTTTTACTTTTTATTTTGAAACAGGGTCTCACTAAGTTGTGCTGAGGTCTTTGCTAAGTTGCCAAGGCTGTTCTTGAACCTGTGATCCTCCTGTCTCAGCCTCCCAAGTACTGGGAGCGGTCTCGTATCTTAGACATCCGCCTCTTCTGACAACCCCGCAGGACACTGGCAGGGGGCCCACATGCCACCCGAAGGTAAAGACACTGCAGCTCGGACTTGCTAAGCAACTTGCCTCAATCAGCTGGCTAAAGCTGGGGATCGAGACCCAGTTTTCTGACCCCACATTCCTGGTCTGCCCTGGGTCCAGACCTAACACCCACCCACCCCTGATGCCAGAGGCCATAGTGCTTCTTTTCAGGAAATCTCACGCACATGCTGGGGACCCCTGTGTGTGCCTCTTTACTAGAATCTGTCACCAGGGGCTCGATATTCCTGTGCCGGGGCTCTTGCCAGCGCCTCCGCTGCCAGGTGCTGCTTTCCAACTCCCGGCTAGGCTGGCTCCCCCTCCATGAGGCCCCACTCCACCTGCTCCCGACGGCCGATGCCTGGCCAAGCTCGGGGCACGGCGGCGCTGTCTCTGATTTCCCTCGCCTTCCTCGGAGATGCTGCGCTTGGAGGGGAAGGCAGAGCATTGCATCTTGGAACAAATCTGATTCGGATCCTTTTGATCATGCAAATGAATGCCCGGTTAATGTAGGCAGACTGTCAATTTCACCGGGAAGGAAAAGAGGAAGGGGGGACAATTCCCCACCATGGAGACTGATGAAGAATTTCAATAGAAAGCCGCGACTTCAGGAAACGAGATCATTCTCCGTGAAAGGAACCTTCCCCGGCACCTCAAGCAGCCCTGATGCTCTGCGGGTATGTTGATAACTTCGCTGGGTGTCATCCGCACTCCTCAGGCGGGCCTGGGGTGACAGGGAGCAAGGGTCTTCCCACCTGCTTGATGGACCCCTACCTGCCCACCCTCTTGGGTCTGAGGGGAATCGGTGGATTTCTGCTGAGGTGGTGGCTGGAACCAGGGGCTCCTACCCTTCCCGGGACCTCCTGGGGGATGGGCTGTGTGTTTGTGGACCGGGCTCCGGTTGGCACTTCTGCAGGATTGGCAGGAGAAGAAAGCATGAATATGTGTGCATGTGTGTCTGCTCTGATTCTGAAAATTGGTCTCAGGTCAGGAGAAGTGATTTGGTGGTCCCATGTTCTTTTTATTCCTGCTTTTTATGGATAAATCCTTTTAATTTCTACTGAAATTAAAGAATTGAGTGAGAAAACTAACATTTATTGTGGTCAAACTATTTTCCAGGCATTGGAGTATATTTAAATCCTTGAGCATCTTTACAAGGATATTTACTGATTATCTCCCAATTTACAGATAGGAAAACTGAGGCCCGTGCTCTGGGGAGCTTGAATGCTCCTGAATTACAGTGCAAGGATGTCCAGGACTTCTCCCTGCTCTGTTGGCTGAGGGAGCAGGGTCCTGGCCAGTTCCATGACCGAGTCATTGTGTCACCCAAGTTGGCAGTGCCACTGTAGGTCCCAGCGACCCCTGGTCCCCTGTCTCTGGAGGTTCAGGAATAGGATGTCTACCTCCCCACAGAGCATGCACCTATCTGCTTTTCAGTGTTTGTCTGCTTATTCTCTACTTCCTAACTAGACTGTGACCTCCCTGAGGGCAAGAATTCAACTGATGTTTATGCCCCAAACACCTGGCGCGGTGCCTGGCGCGTAGTAAGTAACCTTGGAAATGCTGGTGGCTGGGCAAACAGGACTTGGTGCGAGACAACCATGCCTGGCAGCCTGCATAGGTGGGCGTGGTGAATTACTGCAGTCAGGGTCTGAGAAGCGGACCCTAGGGAAACTGAGGCATTGTGTCACCCGGGGACACACTAGAAGAGGGAACAGCCAATTCTGAGGTAGGAGTGTGCTGCACACACTTGAGGAACACCAGGAGGACTGCTTGCCATGGCGGAAGCACTGTGAGCCAGGCAGTGAGGAGCCGGAAGTGAGGACATGGTCCAAAGAACCAGAACTATGAGAACAATTGAAGGCCACACAGCCTTCCCCACAGGTCAACATTAAATAGGCCATCACATGGAGAAGCTTATATTGTATATAACGTATTACGTATGTATATAGAGCAACAGCAGTGATTCATTCAGAATCTTTCTCTCATCTTTTGAGATAGCTGACGTTAATTGCTTGCTGTGTGTGTCTGCCTATGCCAGTATCCTTCACATAGAAACAGGTAAAAATAGGTACATTTACATATATATATGTATGTGTGTAAAAATAGGTATATTTACATATATATACACATACACACAGGTTTACATATATATACATATATACATATATACATATATATACATATATATACATATATACATATATATACATATATATACATATATACATATATATACATATATACATATATATACACATATATACATATATACATATATATATACATATATACATATATATACACATATATACATATATACATATATATATATATATATTTACAGGTTGCTTTTTTTTTCTGTTTGTGGTGCTGGGGATTGAACTCAGTGGTGCTCTACCACTGAGCTACACCCCTTCCCCAGCCCTTTTTAAATTGTTTTCTTTTGAATCAGGCTCTCCCTAAATTGCCGAGGCTGGCCTGGAACTTGCACTCTTCCTGTCTCAGCCTCCCTAGTACTGGGATCGCAGGTGTGCACCACTGCATTTGGTGATAGGTCACTTTTTAAAAGTATGAGTGCTATGTTAAGTCCACATTCCTCTAGATCTTTGTCTTCCATGTAGCAACATAGGGGTAACATTCCTCTAGCCAGCAGAGCGACCTCTAGTTCGTCCTTTTTAACAGCTGCATAATATTTAATAGTTTGTGTGTATCTTAATTTAGTCAACCATTTCCCTACTAATGGACATTCGAGTTGCTTCCAATTTTTTTGCCACAATAATTAATACTGTGATAAATAGCCTTGTACATATATCATGCAAAACTGGTATTTTTATTGCTGTGAGATAAACTCCCCAAAGTGAGATATATTAGCCAAGGGAAATAGAATAATCTAAAGAAGTACAGGATCCTGTCTGAATGCTTTAAAATGATCTTTAAGTTACTGCTTTGTATTCAATAGACCTGACAGAGACCTGTGCTGGGTGTGTGTCAGGGGGAGATGTGCCCCCTTACACATGCCCAGAGAGAGCCTCTCCCTGTGTTTTATAGGCTGGGACCCCACTGCAGGTCAGACCACGAAAGAGTTTGGATCAAGAGCAGGGAGGAGAAGGGGTGGAGGAGATATGCCCTCCTCTTTCAGGGTTAGCCCATCCTAGTGAACGGCCACAACTTCCGGTCAGAGTGAGGACCGTGTGTTGAGGCAGATAAAAGACCTGACAGCTCACGCCCACTCACAGTGCCTCCAGCACACGACACGAAGCTGTGGTTTTGACAGGTACAGTGTACATGCTCTCTTGGGTAAGAAAACCAACTTGGAAGGCTGGTGTATGGGCGTGCCTCCCAGGACTGGGAATGGTGAGGGTGTCACAGAGCCCCGCATCCCCCCTCTCCTTTTGCCAGTCCTTAGTGGGACAAGCATCCTTCATGGAACAGAGGTCTCCAGAGCCCAGAACCTGGCTGCCCCAGCTTGGCCCCCTGAGGCTGCTGAGCGCCTCAGTATGCATCTTCTTGCAGTTTTCCGAGGCCGTTCATTCATAGCTGTAATTCATGGATGTATCTGTGCTGTTCCCTACCCAGCAAGCACCTTATTTCCAAACCAGCCTCCCCCAATCTCCATTCCAAACTCATATAGCTTCCACATATGGTGATTTTCTAGCAATTCTTTTTGCAAACAAACAAGTAAGATGATGACTCTTAAACACAGTCAGAATTTGCAGTCCGGAGCCCCTGGAGGTTCAGGGCCAGCTGGAGACCGCTGAGGCCTCCTCCCACCTACCTTCACAGCCTTTGCTCTGTTGATGATCCCATCATCCTGAGAACTCCCGATCAGCAGGTCCACCTTCGCCCGTGGAGACCTCTGCAGTGCTCTGGCGGGAGATTCGCGGAGGTACTGGGCATCGACCACGGGTCCCCAGTAGTGGAAAGGGCCACTTACAGCCAGGAGCTGTGTGGTGCAAAGGGGTGCTGTTATTTTATAGATTTCATTCTTTTAAAAAGTAGTACTGGAATAATGAGTTGTATTGCTTTGTTTAATGAGGTCCCAACCCTAATGCCTCACCATAGTGAGTACCCATGCTGGTTACCCATCCGGGGCTCTGTTGGGAAGCAAGGCTGAAATGATCAGGGCCCCAGGTGACAGGGCCAAGGGCTGGAGAAACCCAACTCTCACCAAGGTCCCCAGGAGAGTCTCCCTGCTAAGATAACAACAGATCCCCAGGGAGGAATGGGCAAGTGGTTGAAGATAAAGCAGGGGCTCAACTTTAGCCATGATCTGATTAGCCTGCATTTGGGGGAGCCAAGGATAAGACCCAGCCCAGGTCTGTGAGTCCAGGATTGTGGCTGAGAGGATCAAGCAGTCCTCTGAAATGACAATAGTCATTCCTGCTAATGTCACCTTCACTGTCAGGGACAGCCAGAGTCCTTGGCTGTGGGCAAGGTCTTTGTCAGCTAGCAGGGGGCACACAGCTATCCCAGGGGAGCAGTGTGGCCCCAGATCCATTGTCCACTTGTGAGGCCATCTCAGTAATGCTCAATGCACACAGCTGACCCGAGTGAGCACCCTCCGCACTCCTGGCACAGAGCACGGTCCTTTGCACGCCTGACTCCATCTTATCCTCCCCCTCTCAAAGGTCTATATCATGATTTCCATTTTGTTAGATAGAAAATCTGAGTTGCAGAGAGACCTGTCTACCTTCAGTACCATGCTCTGTCCAGTGTGGCCTGTGGCTTATGCATGGGCTAGGAGTCAGGGAGTGGTGATCTGGCTCCAGCTAGTCATCACCTGCTGTGTGACTTGGTGGGTCACATCTCCTCTCTGGGCCTTGGCTTGCCATGTTTAAAAGAGATTGCTTTCCCCTTCCCCGATCCATACACAACTGCACACCTTGGTCTGGGCGTCATTGAGGATGTTGGCAGGCTTCTGGCGGAGGCAGGACACCACTTCTTGGCTGGACGAGGTGGGACAGTCGACCTCTTTTGCCAAAGCCACAGCCTGCTGCCGAGCCCTGTCTGGGCTGATGATGGCAGCAGGGGACAGTGCGGATCCTCCCTGGAAGAGAAAGCAGGTGGATGTGTGTCCTGGATGGAGAGACACTGCTGCAGCACTGCCCCTGGAAGGCGCAGTGGCCACTGAGCTCCAGGGTCAGGGCTGAAGGTCATGAGCAGAGAATACACAATGAGAATGAGAACAGGTGGGTGGTGTGCAGAGGGGGAGACGGACAGAAGCCCACGGTTAGTCCTGTCCACGACAGAGCCCGAGTCCCAGGCTGCAAGTCCCAGAGGCTGCCTGGGGAAGAAGCTCTGTGCCCCACACCTGGATTCCAACTCCACACGGTGACTTCAGAGAGTCACTCAGCTCAACTTGACATGGTGGCATCAGCCGGAGTGGGTGCCCTGAGAGTGGGGCGCTTCTTAATCCCCAGGGCTAATGTTGACAGGAGCTCTTCCTGTGCCAGGACTGCACATGGCATCACAGATGGTCATGTATTTAACCTCACAACCATCCTGCAGGGTACATTACAGATGAGGGGGTAGAAGCATGGACAGGCAAGTACCTTGTCCAAGATGTCAGGGCTATAGAGGCAGAGCCGGGATCCAAGACCAGCAGTCAAGCCCTTGGCCTCTGTGCAGTGGCCCTTTCACTTAATCCTGGAGGTTCTTGATGACAGCTGCTGCTCCTGTTATTACTCTTATCTCTGTCTAGTTGTCAGGTCAAAAGAGGGACCTGTGGCCAGAGTCAGAGGCAAAGCCAGACAGCCAGAAATTCAGCCAAAAGACTGGAAAGCATGCAGGGAGTAGAGTTGGAGGACCGTGGACACAGTAGCGGCGTGGCCTGGTGCTGGGGAGCCCTCTCAACAGCTCTGAGCTGCTCAGATCAGACCTGGCAGCTTGAGTCACTGACTCAAGGCAGCAACAGGCTGAATATATGGTTTTCTATCCTTAATTAGATAATAAACCCAGAATCTCCCGTACTGGCTGGCTTAGGACTTGATACACAAAGCCAAGCTCCAGAGCCCTGTGATCTCCAGCCAGTGGCTCACTATGAGCTTCAGCTTCTGTAAAAGTGGGAGAGTCCTGGTTCTAGGATCACATGAGAACACACAACAGCCAAGAACCAGTACTCAGGCAGCTCAGGGCCTGGGACTCAGAGATGGGGACATGAACTCAGAGATGGGGTCAAGGTGAGTTAGTGCCATTGTTGAGTTCTATGCCCTCATGTTTATTGTTCTAGCAATGAGGGGCCAGCTCTTCTGAGAACCACAGATGTGCTTTTTATTTTTTTTAGCATAATACACACACTCTCCCAAAATACTGAGGCCAAAGCCCCCCATTCTAAATAGCAATGTGCAGGCTGGCCAAGGTGGGGCTGCTGGGCCTGGGGGACGTGAGGGTTTCAGGAGGGGCCCCTGATGTTTTCAACAGCTTCGCTGGCTATAAAAAGCCAGGGTTCCCGATATGGTGAGGAAGTGGTTAAAGGCGTGGGCTCCACTGACACTGTGAAATGGCTTAGAGAACTTTCCTTCCAAAGTATTTTGCTTTAATTGATCTTTGTGAAGGAAATCTCTATCTTCATGGAAAATTGGTTCACCTAACCAACAGCCAGCTCAGTCCTCACCTTACAGCCTCTGATTGGAGACAAAGAAACTTGGAGGTGGGAGGTGGTTGCTAAGCAGAGTTGTGCAAAGAGCACTGGCTTTGGGGGCAGGGAGACTGGGTCCGAATCCCATGATGGTGGGTGAGGGGCATCTCAGGGCCTACACCTCCTCATCTTGAGTGGGACCAAGAGACCCAGCTGCACAGGGCCGCTGTGAAGCTGCACGCGGTGGGCGCTGGTGAAGTCGGCGGGCGTGCTCTCCGTGATGCAATGGCTGGACCTGAGTCGGCACAGGGCTTCTGACAGCCATCCTGTGGGGCGTGAGGCGCCAGGGTCCTCTACTCTGCACCATCATGCCAGCAGGCCTTATCTAAATCTGACCTAGCTATTGAGTGGTAATGAATTTCCTCTTGTTCTTTTTTTTAGCTTTAAAAATAACATGGGCAAAACCCACAATTGCTGACCACAGTTTTTTCTCCCTGTAGCCTCTGAACATTGCCTTAACATCAGACACTAGTCCCCTCAGACCAAGACCTGCCCCTGTGCAAGCACACACACAAATACATGGCCACAGACAGAGACACACTCACACACAGACAAAAATATAAACACACGCATATAAACACACACAGCCACAGGCAGACACACTTACACACAGACAAGACACACACAAACGAAAATACAGACACAGGCAGAGACATGCTCACATACAGACATGACACACACAGACAAAAATATAGCTACATGCATACAGACACACACAGCCAGAGGCAAAGACACAAGCACACACAGACAAGACAGACACAGACAAAAATATAGGTACATACATACAGATACACTGTCACAGGTGAAATGCTCAGACACAATCACACAGATACAGAGAGACTCACACACATAGAGATACATATGCAGAGAGACACACACTCCAACATACACAGAAAAAAACACACACACAGACATACACGGTCACAGGCAGAAATGCTGAGACACAATCACACAGACACACATAGGGACATAGATGAAGAGAAACACACACACTCACACACACAGGCAAAAATACACACACATACAGACATGTATGGTCACAGGCAGAGACCCTCACAAACATAGAGAGGCGCCCAGACACCTGAACACACAGACACACACAGAGACAGAAATGCAGAGATACACATACTCACAGTTACACACAGAGACACAGACACACACTCACACATACCTAGAGAGATGCATGGACACACTTACACACACAAACACTCACAGACACACACCCAGCCCTTCCAGAAATGGGCACTCCATTGTCTCCCAGGAGGAACCACCTGTGGGCCTTCCACGGAGAGGCCATTGCCAAGGGAGAGGGGCAGTTGCTGTGACATACGTGCATCCAGGAGCTCTGATGGCCTGCTGCCAGGGCCAGTGAGTCTAGGGGTGCTCTGTGCAGGAAGGCAGCCCTGTGGGAGGGCCCACTCTAGCTCCTTCTGAGCGCCCCATTCTCCTCAGCCGCCTGTGCACATGGACCCTGGGCTGCAAGGGGTCACTCACAGGGAAGGGACAGAGGGTGGGTTGTGGGCACCCCACGATTCCTCGGCCTTCTCCTCACGCAGTGGCACCATGTGGAATCCATGAGTCCGTTCCTCAAAAACCCGGTGGCATTGCCCACACAGGGACACAACAGCAGTGACAGGAATTAGCATGCCTTGCTCTGTACCACGCACCGCATGAGGGCCGTATGTGTAAACGTTCACTGCTGCCTCAGAACCACCCTGCGAGGTGTGGACCAGCATTATCTCAACTCTAGAGGTGACAGGGACAAAGCCCCAAGTCCCCCAGTGGGCAGGGATGGCAGCAGGATCTGAACCCAGGCATCCAGGTCCACAGCACCATGCTCTAACACTGTGCACTGTTAGTCTCAGCGTGTGACCCTCTGTCCCTTTCTGTCCCTGTGAGAATGTAAGGCCATGACAGGTCTTTCAGCTCTGCCTGGTGCCATCTTGCCAGTTCCCCTGTCTTCTGAGCTTCTAGCTCCTGATCTATAAAGGGGATATTGTGCCCAGTCCCAGAGCTGGTGTTAGATAATGGATATCAATGATCTAGCATGGAATTGGCGCTCAGTAAAAGTTCATGGTAAATTATCATCAGGAATATTATTAACCATAGGCTTAATTCCCACAAGGTAATGTATCATCTCTGCTAAAAAAAAAGTCACTGAATTAAACCTGTAGTCAAAGCAGCTTGCAGGGAGTGGGACCCTTGTGGTTCCCATCTTGGAGACTAGTTCAGGCTCACGACCTGGTGCCTCTACCCAAGAAGCCGCATGGCGTGGCCACCTGCCTCTGCGTGCCACACACTGGCCAAAGCACTTCCCTGTGCGCTCTTGGGACTGAGTTGCTACCACACACTGAGGTGAGGGTCAGTAGGAAGGATTATGTCTTTTCTGGGACGAGTTCTCAGCACATAGAACTCAAGCCCATGTGCTCCCCGTGTGATCAGCTGAGAGTTATCAACCCTGTATCTATTTTGACTCCATTTTACTACAGGCAAAGTGAGTCATGAAAAAGCCAACATTCCCAAGCTCTGGTGAGGTGGAAGGTTTATGGAAATGTGGGCTGTGTCCAGCAAGCCACACATACTAGTGACCTCAAGATGAGGCTCCCTGCTGTCAGCGTCGAAAGAGAGCCTAGAGCTCTGATGCTTTGAGGATCCGAGGAGGGAGGTCAGAGGCAATGTGGCCGGAGTATGCTGCAGAGAAGAGGTAGGATTTGAGAGGACCTCGATAGGAAGACATGATTAGAAGAAAAGAAAGAAGATGGTAATCATTCTTGGGGAAACGGGGATGGCAGATGAGGTCAGGGGCCTGATCACCAACGAAGTTGCAGAGGACAGAAGCTGGTCCTGAGGACCCCAGCATCCCCGGTGCACAGCTGGACCCCAAAACATACATACAGAATCATTATGAGAACAACTGTGTGTGAGGGAGTGAAGGGTGGATGGATGGAGAGATGGGGGACCACTTAACTCTTCTGAAGAAAGGGGAAATTACATGGCCGGGTAGTGAGACAGTAAATCTCAGACTCAGACTAAGGCATGACTTAGAGGGTGCTCATCCGGGGATGCAGGACAGGCACCTAATGCCAATGGCAGTCACTCTCAGCTTTGCAGCAGGCTACAACAGCACGTCTTTAGGAAAAGCCGGGCGTGGTGGTGCACGCTTGTGATCCCAGTACTTGAGAGGCTGAGACAGGAGGATCAAAGGTTTGAAGCCAGACTCAGCTACTTAGTGAGGCCCTCCAAAACTTAGTGAGACCCTGTTTCAAAATAAAGAATAAAAAATAGGGCTGGAGGTGTAGCTCAGAGGTAGAATGCCCCTGGGTTCCTGGGTTCAACCCCCAGTACTGAAAAAAAAATACATCTTTAGGAATGCCACCTGGTCGGGTCATGACAGCATCCTCAGTACTAAAGATGGTTTGTAGCACACAGTGGGCACTCAAGAAATAACTGAGCATTGATTGACACCTCCCGAATGTGGGCCACTGAGGGCAGGGGAAATGGGTGGTTATTCTTTACTGTCATTGCCCGGCACTGAGCGGGACACAGAGGGGTCCTCTCTACAGGTGTGTTGAAGAGAACTGGCCTGGGACAAAGTGGGGTGCTGCCTGACTGGCTGAGTGCGGGGCAGCTGGAGGAGTGTCTGAGTCCAGCAGGGACCTGAGTGGCACAGGGCTACGGGGACGAGGCGGTGAGCCAGAGCACGTGTCCAGTTCCCTGTACCACTCTCTCCTGGGAGAGCTCCCAAGGTCGTTGGACAGTTGAACTCTGGATAGTTGATCTGGGGCAAGCTAGTGAGTAGTAAGAAGAGTCAGAGAGGGGACACTGGAAACTAACGCAGAAAGAGGCATTTAAAAAAAACTGCTTCACACCCAAGATTGCATTAGCACTCTCTTGAATGTCTTCTACCCTGGAATCATGTCTTTTCTTGATCCCTAAAATCACAAGTCTTAGAGAATTTTCTGGCACTTCAGTTTTAGCAAAACTTCAGCTGGAGGGATGCTAATTAATACAACTTTCATCTTGAAGCCTGAGTCTCAGGGCATCAGAGCATGCTTTTCCTTAGGAGTCAGTTCTTGGCTTTAGCCGGTGGAGGCCATGGAATGTGGATGAGAAAAACAAAGGTGTAGCTTAGCCCTTACCCAGTGTCCTTTGAAAACCAGGCTGAGGTTTCCTTTTTGCCTTCTTAAAAGGCTGGTACTGTCCATGGCCCAGGAAGCATCTGATAGGCAGGATTTGAAGGAGGCTAGACAATGTTGCTCCTTTTGTAGACGTTAGTGTGCGTGCGCGTGTGTGTGTGCGTGCGCATGCGTGTGTGCTTGTACATGCATACATGCATGTTTAAAGAGAAATGGGTAGGAATTAAACATCCACAAGGCCCTTTTAAGAGCCAGGCATGCTGGGCATGGTGTCGCACGCTTGTAATCCCAGTATTCGGGAGGCTGAGACAGGAGGATCCGGGTTCATGGCCAGCCTCAGCTACTTAGTGAGGCCCTCCGCAAGTTAGTGAGAGCCTGTTTCTAAATAAAGAATAAAAATAGGGCTGGGGGTGTAGCTCGGAGGTAGAACGCCCCTGGGTTCAATCCCTAGTACTGCAAAAATAAAAATAAAATTAAAAAAAGAGCCGGGCACTTGTGCACATTTTCCCGCTTGAGTCTGCTGAGGCCCTCCAGGTATTATTGTTCCCATTTTGCAGATGGAGAGACTAAATCCCAGAGTGGGTAGATAATTTATCCAAGATATTGGAACTAATAAGAAGCAGAATTGTAAAGCTTTCAGTTCCCCACACGGTGCCACCCACCACTGCAAACAGCAGTAACTAAGCATATTGCGGATTCTCTTCATCTCCACTCCACTCACGAGTGGCTGAGGGTGGTGACTCATAAACAAGACCTTTGCAAAAGTGGCCGGGACAGCAGGGAGAGGGATGGGGTCTGGCTTCCTCCACGGCGAGAGTGCTGAGTGGAGTGCAGTCTCAGCCAGAGCTTGAAAGGTGTTATGTCTGCAGACTGGAAAGGCTACTTGGAGATAAAACAGAATCCACCCTGAGTCTCTTTGCTGTGCATTCGCACCGGTACTGCACTGTGCTTCATGTGGAGTTCTTGCCTGTGTTGCCGCATCTGAACACCCACGGCCTCCTAGAAAGTAGGAAGAGCCAATGCTCTTAAAACAAACATAGCCAGGCGTGGTGGCGCACGCTTGTAATCCCAGTACTTTGGGAGGCGGAGATCGGAGGATCCAGGTTCGCGGTCAGCCTCAGCTCTCTCTCTCTCTCTCTCCCCCCCCTCTCCCTCTCTCTCTCTCTCTTTCTCTCTCTCTCTCTCTCTACTTAGTGAGGCCCTCCGCAACTTCGTGAGACCTGGTTTCAAAATAAAGTATAAAAAATAGGGTCGGGGGTGTAGCGTGGAGGTAGAACATCCCTGGGTTCAATCCCTGGTACCGCAAAAAAAAAAAACCAGAAAACAAAAAACAAAAAAACCAAACATACACTGCTTTATTCAGCAGTCTTTTGAGCATGTCCCACTTCATCCCAAGAATTTGGGTGGACTCAGGCAAGAGTGTGATAACCTGCTAGTACCAGGTAGAAGAGGTTAGGCTTCCTAAGGCGCTTTCCCACAATGCCATGCTGCCTCGTGGATGGCAGAGTCTAAGATTCATGGGCATCCTGTTTCCCTCCATCTCCCCCATCACGGTCACTCCACCAGGCTTCTACAGATAGTCCAACTTTATCAATTCCCGGAGCCCTCTCCCCATTCAAAGGGAGCAAATGAGGGGTTTTATTAGGTTTTTAGACTTTTCAGAAGTCTAACTTTTCTCCAATGTATTGATGTTAAATTTGTAATTAGAAAACTGTTGAACTTACATTTAAAAGATGAATTCTGTAACTGCAGTGAAGCTGATTGTCACCAAGAGGAGAGCAATCACTGTCACACAAGCAGAAGAGTGGAGAAGCGCATGGCCGAGGTCATTAAGAACACTTCCCAGGAAATAAGAGAGGGACAATGGAAGGAGGACCCCAGGGAGCGAGGGAGCCATAGTGTAAGGGGACACTGTCTTCACAGACTAGTCTGGTCAAATGACAATCCTCTTCACACCCTGAAAAAAAGGTGGCCTGCAGTGCCCTACCTGCATGTGCATTGGCGCTACTTAGCTCATTTATAGGTGAAACAGAACACCTTTTACAATTTTTAAAGCAAGTATGGCAGTACAAAACTGCACCACAAAAAAATATAGGTTAGCAAAACAAACAACATTAAAATCACACCTAATCCTCCCAATCATAAACAACCATTAATAAATGCCATTCGCCCTCTCGAATGTCAATTCCATATGGAAATGTTGTGTGTGTGCGTGTGTGCAAGTATGCACACATATATTTACAAACATATATATGTGTGTATGGAAAATAAGTGAAATCAGATGATTTGGGGACCAATCATTTTTACTTAATAGTCTATTGTGAATGTCATTCTGTGCTGCTATCTGTTCATCTATAAGACTGCTTCAGTCAGCATGCTAACTTGAACATGAATGTTCATAGCAGCATTATTCATAATTGCCAATAAGTGGGAACAACTCAAATGTCAATCAGTTGATAAACAGATAAGAAAAATATGATATACCTATATAATGGAATATTACTCAGCAATAAAAAGGAAATAAGTACTGATGCGTGCTCTGATATAAACCAAATAAGAAGCCAGGCATAAAAAGCCATATGTGATACAATTCCATTTCTACCAAATGTCAAGAATAGGCAGATGTATAGAGACAGAAAGTAGATTAGTGGGTTCCTGGGGCTGAGCGTGGGAGGGGCTTGGGACTGGAATTATTAGTTCATACGGCGACTCTGTGTTTAGCATTTTGAGAAGTTGTGAAACCATTTCCAAAGTGGCTATACCGTTTTATCATTCCCACCAGCAATTCACGAATGTTCCCACTTCTCCACATCCTCGCCAGCACTCGTGGTTGTCTGGTTTCTGTTTCGTTTTGTTGTTGTTATTTACTACAACCATCCTAGTGGGCATGAAGTGGTACCTAGCTGTGGTTTTGATTTGCATTTCTCTAATGACGAATGATGTCGAGAATCTTTTCATGTGCTTTAGGGACCATTTGTACATCATCTTTGGAAAACTCTCTCTTCAGATCCTTTGCCTATTTTTAAATTGAGGTACTTCTCTTTTGGTTACTGAGTTATAAATATTCTTTATATTGCTTAATATAAGTCCCTTATCAGATACATGGTTGCAAATATTTTCTCCCCTTCTGTGGACCGTCTTCTATTTCTTGATGGTATCTTTTGCAGCACAAAAATTTCTAATTTTGATGAATTACAGTATATCTAGATTTTCCTTGTGTTGCCTGTGCTTTTGGTGTCCAATCTAAGAAATGCTGTCTAAATGTCCCAGAGTCCTTCCTTGTGTTTTATAGATACATATTTCTAAAACTTTGATTTTTTTTTACAATGTACTATATTTTTATTTGCAAAAAAAACCAAAACCAAAAACAAAAAGAAAACCAGTCACCCATTGGCTGTGCCTACACATGGAGGAAAGAGAAGGAAGGTGCCTGGTGTGTTCCATACACTTGCCAGACTGTTCGGGATTTGTGCTCGCCAAACCTCAGGACCAGTGAGTGCGAACTGCACTCCTTTTACCAAAGTGTGACGGAGGCTCAGAGAGGACAAAAGACTCTCCTGAGTCACCCAACACCCACTGCTTGGGAGCAGCGGGATCAGGCCCTTTGTCTCCTCCTGTCTCCTCAATGGGGAACAGAGTCTGCACTTACCCACCTCCTTGTCTGGACTTCATTGGCAAACGTCCCTGTGGCTTACTGTACCAGAGCCCTGTGCCTGTGGAGGTGTGGGAGAGGTCCCACGAGGCCTCCATGAGGCCCTCCAAGGACTCCTCCCGCCAGGCCCTTCTGCCTGGAAACAGAGAGGGCCTGGGCCTTGGCCGTGCCCCCTTAGAACAGAGCACACAACTGTCATGTTCCCGCCAGGTCTTGCAGACCTGACAAAATGCCTTTTTCCATCTGTCACAAACATCATGTCTAATTACCTCTGTCACCTTCTGGCTGTCAGAAGCCGTTTAAATACTTGGCACTTAGAAATTACTGATTTTCCAGGAATAAGTGTCATATTTGAGAAGTGGCTCCGTGGGTGACAGCCGAGGCAATGGCTGCCCTCTCTCATTTCTAAGCAAGTTTAAAATGCAGGCGCAGGAGCAGCCGCCTCTGCTCCCAGGCGTGCGGCACACACACATGGGCATATGCTTCCCTTTAAATGTAATTTCCTCATCATAATTTGTGAGGGAGCCTTGATGTTTCTTTCCAGTCATTTAGTCCTAGAGACCAAGGGGCCAGGGGGCCTAGCATGCCCCTGGGACTGCGGGGAGCCGCCACGTCTCAGCCAGGGAGGGTGGCAGCCGTGGTCAGCTGAAGTTCGCTGCCTCTTGTTCTTTAGCTGTGATCAAATTAGGTAAGCTCTGTGCTCGTTTCTAGGAAGTCCCCAGCATGCCACAGACCCATTGCCTTACAACAGAAATGTGCTTCCTCAGTCCTGCAGCCTGAAATCTGAGATTAGGTGCCAGCCAGGCTGGTGTCCCTCAGGCCTCGGCCCCTGGCTTGCACCCTCATCACAAGCCCACTCTCTGTGCACGTGTCGCTGGGGCCTCCTTGTGTGTCCCAATCTTCTCTCCTTATAAAGACACAGGCCTGTCCGAGGACTATCCTAATGGCCTCGTGTTAATGGCCTCTTTATCTTATTTTAGTTTTTGGTATTGGGGACTGAATCCACGGGAGTTCTACCTCTGAGTTACACCCCCACCCTATTTTAGTTTCAAAATTTGGTTTGTTTATACGTTTATTGGTGCATTATAGTCTCACATCATAATGTAGTTCATAGTGATAGTGACATACATGCACATATTTTGAAATAGGGTCTTGATAAGTTGCTGAGGCTGGCCTAGAACCTGTGACCCTCCTATCTCATCCTCCCAAGTATTGGGATTATAGGCACGTGCCACCACACCACCTGGTTTTAATTGCCTCTTTAAAGGCCCTGTCAAGCTGGGCGTGGTGGTGCACACTTATAATCCTAGTATTTGGGAGGCTGACACAGGAGGATCGCCAGTTCACGGCTAGCCTCAGTTACTTAATGAGGCCCTCTGCAACTTAGTGAGACCCTGTTTCAAAACAGAGAATAAAAAATAGGGCTGGGGGCTACAAGCTCAGAGGTAGAATGCCCCTGGGTTCAATCCCTAGTACCGCAAAAAAAATAAAACAAAATAAAATAAAATACAATAAAATAAAATAAAATAAAATAAAGGTCCTGTCTCCAAATGCAGGAACTTTTTGAGATACCGGTATTACACATTTGAGGGACACACATTAGCATATAACTCCCTCTTTAAGACTCAGGTCCTTCATAGACCACCTCGTAGACCTGTTGCAAGGATTATAGGAACTGTGCAGTGTGAGGAACTTTGGATGGCTCCTGGTAGAGGGAGCGCTCATCTGGCTTCTACCGCCTCTGTGACCGTCAGTCCTATTAATACCGGCACTGCTAGTTAGCCAGTTGCAACTACCGTGCACTGATCAATTCTACTTCATCTTTCTCTTTAAACCTGTGAAAAGCAAGAATCGAGGAGCTCAAAGGCACCAGACCCGCAGAGTGATGAGGAGATGGGCATGCTAACTACCCTGATTTGATCAGTACACATTGTCTACGTTTGCTGAAATGCCACACTGTGTACTAAAAATATGCACAATTAGTACATGCCAATCAGACTCTTTTTAAAATCCACTAAAAATAAAAAAAAAAATTGGAAAAAAAAAACCTTCCAGTGTAGAAAAGTGTTCAGGACGTGAATTTAGGAATGATAAGGAGATGCATTCAAATCTCCTCTCTGTCCCTCAGTGGCCTGCCACCTTGGATGAGACCGTGGGCTTCACCAACTCCGTCATGTAGAGTGGACGTTTTAGTCACACCACTTGTGTGTCGAGCAGCCTGGTGACACTGACGTACACCAGTGCCGGTGGGAGCTTTGGGAGGGCCGGGTTCTACTTTCTAGGTGGAACAGAACAGAGAGAGGCGGAGGGTGATCCATGGCAGAGAAGACGGCCACCCTGAACTGTAGCCTGGCCTCTGTGCACACAGGAGAATGGATTGGCTGCGGTTTCCCTGGAGCTCTGACCCCAGCCAGCAGCCTTGGTCATGAAAAGCTGCCTGAAAAACACAAGCGTGGAGAAGAGAGTGGGACCCAGTGAAGACCACCAAAGAGCGCCGTGTCCTGACCACGCACTGCCTTCTAGTGTCCTCTCTCCATTTCTTCCCTCCTCTCTTTTCTGCCTTCCTCTTTCCTTCTTCCAGCGAGTGCCACTGGCAAGCTCTTAACCAGAATGAAGGGCTCCCCGGGCCTGCCTAGAAAACGCCATGTGCGCGGAAACTTCTGAGATGCTAGTGAGGACAGATGGCCTTGCGGATACAGAAGAGGCTGTGGCCTCTCAGGACAGCACCACAAGGAGCTGTGACCGGGCCAAGTGACTGGTGGCTCTGTGCAAACAGAGAGGGGCTGAGGGAGAGGAGGGGGCCACCCAATGCAGAAGGCTATTGGAGGAGGTGGCTTGGCTGAGGGCTGGACAGAGAGCAGGATGCTGGCCTAGAAGGGCCTTCCGTGTGCCATGTCAGAAAGAATGAGCAAGGGAGCCGCCGGAGACCCCGGAAGTGCGCACTGGTCACGACAGTGGGGAGGGTGGCTGCAGAGAGGGCTGCACAGGAAGAGAACATCTGGACAATGACCTGGGAGCCTGGCCAGGAAGGAGACCATCTTTGGGGTTCCCAAGAGCACGCTTTTTGGGTTCCTGACAACCAACTGTCCAGCTGACTAACTGGATGGTCACCCTGGGCTCTGGCCTGCCTGGTGGCTGACTTCAGACCTGGGCTCACCCTGCTCTTACAGCCTCTGTGTCCACATGGGCCCTGCATGTCCTCTGCAGTTCCTGCTTCTGTGAGGTCTGAGCACAATCCCACTCTGGAATGAGGACAGTTCTGATAGCCCCTGGGCTCAACATTCATGCAGCCCCTCACCCCAGACTTTCCCTGTGGGGCCATCCTGGGGGGTGTCTCTCTAAGCTTCTGATACGTCCCTATGAATAAACAGGTGCACATCTAAATGCCTGTCTGCCCTTCATATCCCCAACACCATCCCCTTCAAATTCGTCAGATGACAACAAGCATAAAGTGCTACTATTTAAAAAAAAAGATGTAGAAAGAATAGGCAGAGCATTGGGTTTTGATTAGATAAATCCTATTGAATTGTGCATTGATAACTTAGCAATCGGCTTCAGTCTCTGGGCCTCATTCTCTGTAACAGATACTCAGTAATGTCTCAGATGTGGCATGGAGAGCCGGTATCATGAGGTCCAGGAGCCCAGGTTCAAATGCAGCACCGCTTCCAACCAGCTGCAGGTTCTTAGGAAAGCTACTTAAAGTCCCTGTGCCTAATGTCCTCAAATATAAAGCCACAGCGAGACTGATATTCACCTCATTCGTCTGTTGAGACAAAGCTGTGAGATAGCAGGGACATGCTTACATGGCCCAAGTTTCCATCAAGTAGCGGCCGTCATTAAAATCACGAGCAAACCCAGGCATGGTGGTGCATGCTTGTAATCCCAGTACTTGGGAGGATGAGACAGGAGGATCCGGGTTCATGGCCAGCCTCAGCTACGTAGTGAGGCCCTCCGCAACTTAGTGAGACCCTGTTTCAAAATAAAAATAAAAAATAGGGCTGGGGGTGTAGCTCAGAGGTAGAATGCCCCTGGGTTCAATCCCTGGCACCGCCCAAAAAAAGAAAAAACGCAAGCAACGATTCAAGGAGTTTTTGTGATAATTAAATGAAATAACAGATAACAGATTTGAAAATACTTCATATACCATAAAGCACTCTACAGATATCAGTTATTTATGATCTTATCACTACTCAAATTAAATTAAGAGAGAGTGACATATTCTCGGGTCTCAAAATGCTGTTTGGGGTTGAAATTTCATTTCAGATCAGGATATTTCTATGCAATGGAGCCTGCCTGTCTTGCTCTCCCTCCACGCCGCCCACTGCTGGGGACAATTAGTCCTGGCTCAGTGGGCGCCGAGGTAGACGCTGACAATAATTTCACACCCATCCGGTCAGTTTTAACTGGATGACACCGATTTAAATTACATCAAGGCCAGTTTTGAGCTTGTCCTTCTTTTGATAACAACAAAATCTCACCATTAGAAAAAAAAAAACGTATCTCCCAGAAGTAGCAAAACATCATAGGACTTTAATAAAAGCTGTAATAATTCTGCTATGAATCTTAACCTCATTGTGTGCTGTTCAAACATGGTTAGAAGTGGCTGGTCAGGTTTTATTGGAATTATTATCATTATCATTATTATTATTATTATTATTGTTATTACTACTACTACTACTACTACTACTGTGGTACTGGGGTCTTTCTACTTCTGCGCTATATCCTCAGCCCCCCCCCTTTTATTTATTTTTTATTTTGAAACAGGGTCTTGCTAAGTTGTCTAAGCTGGTCACAAACCTGCAATCCTTCTGTCTCAGCCTCCTGAGTACTGGGATTACTGATGTGCACCATCTCACCTGGCTTTTATTAAAATTATTGTTTGTGAGATGAAAATATGAGGCAGGGCAGTTAAGACTTGGGTAATGTCAGGAAGCCAACTGCAGAGGCCCTGTAACTAATCCTCCAGCCAGCTGTTCCCCTGTCCCTGGGACAGGCCTTCCCTGCTGCCGTGAGCTATTTCATTATGGTGATAATTCTAGGAGCTCCCTGGGCAATTCCTACATGCCATGCTCCAGGGAATCAGAGGATGATTAAGGCCTTAAGGAAGTTTGCAATCTAGGAGGAGGGAAATTTCTTTTCTTTCTTTTCCTTCCTTCCTTCCTTCCTTCCTTCCTTCCTTCCTTCCTTCTTTCCTTCCTTCCTTCCTTCTTTCCTTCCTTCCTTCCTTCCTTCTTCTCCCTCAGTCTCTCCCTGCCATCTGCTTCCCTTCTTTCCCCACTTCCTCCAGTGGATATTTGCTGGTTGCTGTGGTCACACAAGGCACTAGTGCTCTGTGTCATACTGATAGATCAGATTCGCCCCCTGCCTCTTGGAGCTTAGAGCTTTTGAAAGTCAGGCCAGCAGAGAGATGGGGAAGATGGTGTTAGGAGATACCATTGAAGTGTCCTCCTGGGGGTCTGACAGTGCTGACACCAGGGCACTGACTGCTTTCTCTCTGGGAGGTGCTGGCCCCTGGCTTTGTTCTTAAGCAGCGTGTACATCCCTCTCTGTATTCCTTCCAGAAGACAGACAGACAATGTATTGACACTGAGGGGAGAAAACAAGCAACGTTTCCAATCCCTTGCCACGCTTCCTCATTGTTTAGAAGTGATATTTGCTTCCTCCTGTGTTTCTGTTAGTCGTGGTGGTCCAAAGGGGGTGCACGAGACAATCCATTAGAGCACAGGAGGAAAATTCTAGGATATTCACTTATAAATATAATTTAAGAAATTTTACCCTTTTAAAATAATTGTTCACGTTTGTCATGTATGTATTAGTAGAGACACTTATATGATGGGAAGTGAGGGGCCACCACACCAGGTGAGATGATGCGGAAGGAATGCAAGTGCAGCTGGGATGCCCGAGGCCACAGCTCTGCTCCACTGATAGCAATGGATATGCTCAGCAAACCTCTCGCCCCTGGACAGGTGTCAGTCATTCTGGCAATGGCCCGACTGCAGGCAGATGGTGCCTTCTCTGCCGTCCTTCTTCCTCCCTGATACCACATGATGTGAGCGAGATCAGGGATCCAGGGCATCAGACCACAGAGGAGCCCCACCTTTGGCAGAGGACGGGGCATGACTTGGCCCCACCATTCGCAGAGGGTAAAGGGGCACAGTGAGCTTCCACTAGTCTCAGATCCAGGGAGTGCAAGGATGAGTCTCTGCTGGCCCCAGAGGAGATGCATTCCTGGCCTGGCTGGTCCTGAGTTGGGGAAAGTCATTCCAGGGCAGTGGGCGAGCAAGTCCATCTGAGGCAGAAGCCAACAGAGCCTGTCCAGACAGGTCGCTGGAGTGGCAGGCAGGGCAGAGGAGACCATGCAAATGCCAAGGACAGGGGGCACATTGAAGGCTGGAGGATCAGAGGACGGAGACTGAGCCCACCCATCAGCCTGTTCTGGTGGACCCGAGAGGGGCGAAGAGCCCAAGGAGGCGGGATGACTGCCAAGTGGCAGACATTGAAGTCACTTCCAAGTCCAGTCAAGACGCAAGTGACATGGTTCCACAATGAGGAGGAAGTGATCCCACAATGAGGAGGAAGGGGGAAGAAGGCGCAGAGAGAGCATCCAGCAGGCCCTGCGGACGTCGAGCCTGGGTGGACTCCGATCATGTTTCAACTTCCCCTGGATGCCACCCCTCAGCCCAGCCTGTGCCTGCTGCAGCGTCTCCAGCTTCTTCCTTTGATGTCCTGACCACCTGAGCCCCCACTCTGCTGCCCTGTTCTATACTGAGTTCCTGGAGCATGTGTCTGCCACCTTTGTCCCGATAGCTTAGCCCCATGGCTGGCTCACAGTACCTGAGTTAGGTTCTAGGAAAAAAAACAGTCTGCAGGTTAGTGCATCCAGACCAGGTTAGTAAAGATAGCAAAGCCAGATGCTGATATGGAGCCCTGCTCGAGGAACCTTCCAACCCCTGGGAAACCTGCCTCTGTCCTTATCAACCCTTGCTGGGCTGAGAACAGCACGAGCTCCCGGACGGGCAGCCAGTGGGCTTTGTTGAGCAACATCGAAAGAACAGCTCTAATGAGTCAACATATTTGTGAAACAGCAGAGAGGCCCGTGGAAACCGAGCTTCTACTTTTTCTCCCTCCCAAGAGTAGTATCAGCTCCAGGAGGCCATGCAAAGAAACTGAAAGAGCTTCACAACACACGGTTGGGTTCCACTCCTGTGGGAGAATTCAGCTTATCCCCACAGACCACTTCTCCCATTCAGGAGCTGGCACCAGAAAGAGGAACCCTTCACACCCAAGAAACAATAATGTCTGCTCTCCTGCAGATGGGAGAGTCAGCAAGTTCTCCTCCATGGTGAAAAGCAATATTCACAACTGAAGTACTTTAGTTCAACAGGCACCACCTCATTTATTCCTGCGTTTGATGGAGAGCCATGGATCATCGCTTCCGGGTGAGGATCAGTGTGGGGCTCAGGGGCACGTGTCAGGCACACCCTAACTTTTCCAAGTGCATGTTGCAAGTGCAGAGGGAAGTGGGGCACTCCTGTGTGGGGGAATGTGCACCTTATTCTACACCAAATGGTATATCCCCATAATCTTAAAGATCCTCGTAACCGAGTAGTATTAGTAACATCATTGAGGTTCTGGGAGATATTTAGAAACCTGTGCAAGGTCACACAGCCCCCAGGTATCTGGAACACAGCCCCCAGGTATCTGGAACCCCTCTCTTGACCTTGACTCCACTGTGAGATGTATCCTGTTCTCATCAGGCAGATAAAACTCCAAGGGTCTTTTGAGAGGGAGCACTTTGCTTCGGGTTGGGGGAGGACTGAGGACTCCTACAGACAAGGTGAACTCTGGGTCGGGCCTTGAGAGACCTTGAACCTGCTAGTACTGGACCAAGCTGTGAACTGTGGCTATGCCTGGGCCTAGCGATCACTCCTTGTCACTTCTGAGGAGTCTGAGACTCCTGAAACCCGGAACCCTCTGCGACCCAAGGCTCAGGTCAGGAGGCTGGCCGGCACCAGCTGGGGAGCTTCGCAGCTGGCTCCTGTGGACCTGTGTGCAGCTAGCTGGTTGTTCAGGGAACTCCTGCACCTTAACAGAGCTGAAGACTGCATCCTTGCACTTAACTGAGTGGTACTTAACAAGCGATCCTCAGTCCACAGCTGGCTGGCATTGAGGTAATCTTCCTGTGGCCACTGGTCTGGGCCCTCATAGCTAATCAATTTTCAAAGCCCTCTGGAAATCAGACACTTCCCACACAGATGGTCCTGGGTGTCCTTGAGAGCCCTAAAGTGCAATCTCCTGATATGATGATGTCCATCGCTTGGCCCATGCAGCAAAGCTTGGCCAACCCCCTGCTTATGCCCGAGGTCCTCAGAGGGGGTCACCTGCCAAGGGCTTCTGTCTCTGCTTCTCCTGCTGATTCGTTCATCAAGGTCTGAACTCGTACATCAAGGTCCTTCTTGTACATCAGGGACCTTGAATGGTGACCACACTGCAGGGATGGAATCCAACCTGGTCCTGCCAGGCCTCAGAGCCAGTTCCCAGGTGCAACAGGAGCTGGGTGTCTGATCTGTCTCCTCTCCTGGATCCCTTCCTACCATGTCATCAGAACCATGGGGTTTTGCCAAGCGTGTCTGTCTCCTCCATTGGATTATAAACTGCTCGCATACCGGGATGGTGGAGCTGATTCATGGTATCTCTCTGGGTTCCTCCCTGTCTGTCCCTGTAGTCCAGGTTTTATATATATTAGAAATTTGCAGTAAATGTTTGCCAAATTCAGTAATAAGCAATGAACCCTGTTCTGTGCTGCACCTGAGCAACAGGGAAGAGAGTGTTTAGCCCTGAGCTTCGTGAGGGTAGGCCTGGTCTTCCTGGCAGACAGTGTAGTACACAGAGCAAGTGCTAACAAAAGTTTATGGAATGAGTGAATGGCTGAATGTATGGAGCATGAAATTCAGGCGTGAATAAATGACACTGTTCTGGTACCCAGGGCCCCTTCGTGGGTTAGGAGAGAGAGCTCCCATTGAGGTACTGCTCGGAGCACAGGAGAGGCCTGTGTGGCAAACTGACCACACAGCCCTCCTCTGTGGGGTCTCTGCTGTCCCACGGGCCCGAGTGGCTCACAGCCAGTGTGCTGCTCCAGGCTAGAGGCCCTGCCTGTGGCTGTCTGTCTGCCTCTGCCATTAGACTGGAGCATCCTTAGGGTCTCAGTGTCTTTCCTCCAAGTTTATGCCAGTAGTTCCCTCTGTGGGCACCCTCCCACCCAGGGTCCCCTTCCTCCTACAGGCCCCAGCCATGGACACCTGGGGGAAGCTGCCCCATGGGACCCTGTCACATGGGTCCACTGCATTTCCTTCACAGCAGGCTCCATAATCAGTGAATAATCAAGGATTAATCAATGCTAAAGTCACCATCATGTGGCTCTGACAAGGCAGGTAATCTCAAGGAAGGAAAGGCTTCGGCTGGTTTCTGTTCAAGGCTGAATCTAATACTTTTAAAACTGGGGTGTGGAGGGTGAAAGTTCTGGAAAATTCTGTTGCTGAATCCAATACTTTTAAAACTGGGGTGTGTGTGTGGGGGGTGAAAGTTCTGGAAAATTCTGTTGAGATTGATATGCTCCCGTGAGAAGAATGCTGTGCAACAGCGTTAGGGCCTAGAATGGAGTTTGTCGTAAGTTTTATTGAAGGAATGATGGCACTAGGGACTGCACTCAGTCTAACCCGGAGCAGATTCTCGGTAACTGTTGAAAGGTCTGCACATTGCTCGCACCTCTTGACTTGAAGCTGACACTCTTCTGCCCCACATGGGAAGCTCCACGTCTGTGAATTCTGCCGGCTCCTCTTCCCCACGGAGGCAAACTGCCCACATGGTCTTTGCAACATTTCCTTTGTACCTTCCCAGTGTGCTCTTCACAGACCTGGTATTTTTCACCAGCTGTCTGAGGAAGCGTCTATCTGGTACAGAGTGCCTTCTAAATTTAGACACAGCCCTGATGTTTTCGATTCATTTTCACAAACCCTGAAGAGTGGAGTTTCCAAATGACTGTCCCAGGGTGGCTGGGGTGGCCTCTCTGGGTGAGGCCGTGGGTTTTGCACAACTGTGAGATGTGCAGAAGTCACTGGACTCTGAGGTCCTGTCCACTCTGGGGAGTGGGAGGGGCTGGCATCCCCAGCTCAAGCAAGCGTCCCCAAGCAATCCCTGGGTCAGCATTACAGGGGACGTCACCAATACGCCCCCTGGTCCTGGATGCCCAGGTCTCCCTGCCTGAGACTCACAGACTATGAATAGGGAGATTTCATCCATCTATCTGTAATATGCATTTTATGATAATGTTTTATATGATACATAAACACATATTCTAATTTCAAACCCACCAAAAAGTTAGAAGTATAGAACAGTTGGACCCCTATATATGCTTTTCCTAGAACCGCCAAATATAAACATTTTTTTGGTTGCGCTGGCTTTCTTTCTCTTTCTACATCTTGACATATGTTTTATTTATTTATTTATCTATCTATTTATTTATTTATTTATTACGGTACTGGGGATTGAACCCAGGGGCATTCTACCTCTGAGCTACACCCCCAGCCCTATTTTTTATTCCTTATTTTGAAACAGGGTCTCACTAAGTTGCAGAGGACCTCACTAAGTAGCTGAGGCTGGCCGCGAACCTGCGATCCTCCTGTCTCAGCCTCCCAAGTATTGGGATTACAAGCATGCGCCACCACGCCCAGCTGTATGTTTTATTTTTAGTGAACTATTTGAAAGTCTGGCCAGTGGGGGCTCCCTGAGCGCCAGTATCGACTCAGAGGACCACGATAGCATCATCGCTCCCAAGAGAATAACCTAAACCCGATCTCTCTAATACGTAGTGTATATTCAAATGCTCTCTCCCCATCCCATAATGCTCTTTCTAGATTTTTCCCCTTGACTCAGGAGCCAGTCAGGGGTCCCTCTTCTCACTGAGCCGTTATGTCTCTTCAGTCTCCTATAATCTGGACCTGGAAGAACTCCCTCTTTTTCATAAACCATCTAGTTTCTGCTGACAGTGACACAGCAGAGGTGGTGTGTCTTGCCCAGAAAGGCAGCTGGGCGGCTCTGATCTGTAGACAGGTTGCTGCCCACTGTTTCAAGTTTCTGGCAACTGAAAACTAGTTTTTAGTGTAGCTGGGGCTAGGAGCTCAGCTCTGGGGTCCGTTCAGCAATGAAACAATAAAGCTGTAAAAAGAAGGAAATTCTCAAAAAGAGAGGCTGCAGCTCGCTAAGCCACAGCCTCCTTGAGCCCAGCGAGCTCCGGGGATGTAGACGAGCGAATTTGCAGCCCCATCTGCCTTTTAATTAGAGAGAGAGAGAAAAAAAAAAAAAGAGACCAAGTTTCTGAAAGCCCTGGCCATTTAGAATCAAGCTGCCTATATTCTCAAGTGCTTTGTAAAAAAATTAATAATGCGTCTCTCTTCCCTGTCCTTGCAGAGAGGAGGCTGCTCAGAGTGGTTGCTGAAAACAGGAACCTGCCCTTCTGCAAGCCCCGCGCCTTCCTCGTTTCTGGCAGAGGAAGTGCAGCGGCGGTTTAGCAACTGCAGTGCCCCTTGACAGCATGGGCTTCTCCACGCCCTCCGGAGCCTTGGCCGCCTGCTCATTCCCGAGCAGCAGCTGATGGAGACGCCGTGACCCCACGACTGGTGGCCCCTCCACAGCGACTCCCAGGGAAGGCCATGCCCAGCATTTGAAGGTATCTTGGGGGATGTGGCAGCGACGGGGCGGGGAGAGACCTCAGGACCTCTCCGATGCACAGCTGGCAGGGAGTGGCTTTCTGAAGCCAGAGAAGCGCTCTGAGAGCAAGCAGGGCAGTGTCCCAAGAGAAGTGCAGCACCCAGTGCAGTGCCCAGCATGTAGCCACTGCTGGGTAGATGTGGATGCACACATTACTCCAGGGACGCAGGGGCAGGGAGGTGGGGCACATTCCTGCCAGAGGTGATGGTGTTGTTGATGGATGGCCTGGTGCACAGCAGGCTTCTTACTAGTAACAAGGACTTGCCACCAGACTTCCTAGCTGTGCGCCCTTGGGCTTCATTTTCTCATCTGTATAATGGGATAATGGTACCTAGTTTATACAGGTGTTGGTCAGATTAAGTGAACTATCATTCATCCCAGGACAGTTTCAGACACACAGTAGGTCCTCAGTAAACGCTCTCCACCTGGAATTGTGGTGTCTGAAGGTGCACGGCACCCAGGCAGACTGAGCATTCACAACACCGCTGGGCAGCCAGGTAGTGCGAGTCTTCTTAAAGAAGGTGCCAAAGATGATCAACAATCTAGGTAGATGCTAGGTATAGGGAAGAGAGGGAAGGCTAACATGGAGCATGTGCAAATTGTGAAATCATAAAATGTTCATATCGGAAGAGATTTAGGAGAACCAGCATCTCCTAAGGAATGTGGCGCACTGCACATTCTTTTAGTTGCTTACGTGTCGGAGCCTGGTGTTGGAGAATGCCTTGGGCTTTGGCCTCACATGGCCTGACTTGGGTCTGTGTGTGTGGGGTGTGAGCAGACAATGTCTGCCATCCTGAGTGACAGGGAAGGGCCTGGCATCAGAAGTTATATGCACACGATCCTCAGAACAGTCCTGTACGACTGTAATTGTTACTTGCTTTTGACAAATGAGACAAGGAGGCTGAGAGAGGCACAGTGACTTGCACAAGTCCCCCAGCTGGTGTGTGGGGTGGAAGGGGCAGTGAGAGGCTCTAAGGGGTCGAGGTGGGGAGAGTGGGGCCCCAGAGACCTTCAGGGGCTAAGGACAAGGGCCTGCTTTTAAAGTAGTACTCTAAATTTTAGCACAAAGGCACCCCATAGATGCAAGCTGTCATTCTGAGTTTGCTATGATCTGCTGAGTTTTAAGTCTTTAAGCTGGGCTTTGGGACTTTTAAAACTGGGGTGAGGGGATGAACATTCTGGAAAATTCTGTTGTGGCTGATATTCTCCAGTTAGAAGAGTGCTATACAACAGTGTTAGTGTGTTCTGCAAAGTACAACAGGGATGACCTATAGAGCAGACAGACAAATCCATCCAGAACCCTGCATCTCAATCGGCTCTGGAGCCGGGGCAGCAGATGGCACCGGGACAGGACAGTGTTGTCATCTACCTGCTGACAGTGCTGCAGCTACCTGGGTCAACACTCCAGCTCAGCCATCAATGGGCTGTGTGACTCGGGCCGGTCACTGTGCCTCTCTGAATGTCAGTTTCTTCCTAGTATGAGGAAGACCAGCTTCCTCTTGTGTTTCATAAGAAGTTTGAATTATATGCAATATTTAGGAGATGCTAAGTACTCGATAGCAGCTATTAATATCATTCCTAAACCAGACAATGAAAGTCTATGCGGGTCCTCCTGCATTCCTAGGGAGAAAACATTAGTGGCAGCACTCAGTACAGTGGACTGAGGACCAGCCCAGCGAGCTGGGCATTCTTTCTCCATTTTTCTGAGTACATATCTCTGTTTCTTCTTTCATATCACATAAATGAAACAGACATGGGTAGGTTTGCCTGGCAGCAAGCCAAAACCATTTCCCTAATACAGAGAAACTTCCCCACTCTGAGCTGCCTGAGCGGGCAATGTGCTTTGGAGGAGCGCGCCTTCCTTAAAGACAGAAATTATTCATTCCAGGGCACCTCCATCGGCCCCTGCACTAGTAGATGCTGCTCAGTTTTAATTTTTCATTTCACATGCAGCAAGAATTTATTTCCCCCCAGCTCTGAGAGAGGCCAGTACTTAAAATTTTCATTAAGGATTTTCCAGCAGGTCAGACCAAACCGTTTGGTTCTTGTTAGCAACCTGAGTGACTTGTGGGTACATTTATTTATGTGTTTGCCTTACCATCCATCTGTCCATCCATCCATCCATCCATCCATCCATCCATCCACCCATTTCCTCAATAAATATGTATTGAGGCCGCATCATGTGACTGACTTTCTTCCTCTCTCGACCACCCCAGCGTTGTGTAGGAATTGAGTACATGGTGTCAAAACCACTTCCGCTCATCTGAGCTCCTCTGGGGAAGGGGCCATACTTGATTACCAGAACTCCAGCTCCAGCCAGACACCGGGGTCTCAGGGCTCACTGGCTCACTTTTGTTGGGATACAGTTTTGCATATTTCCACTGGCCTGGTACCAGGCAGCCTGGGACCATGGCTGGAGGACTTGGTGTGTCATGGGACTGAGAGGTGCTCAAAGCTGGGAGACAAAGAGCTTCAGAAGAAAGTGGGCACTGTCCTTGAGCTCGTCCCTAGGGGCTAAATGATCACCTGGAATGGACTGGGCTGCCCTGCAAGCAGACCTCCTCCTGCCCACTCTGGGCCAGGAACTTTAGATATAGTACCTCCAGTGGTACTATGTAGTTACTATGCATATATTAAGTGCCACACTCCTGCGGGGTCCTGGCATTTCATTGAGGAACAGGCATGGAACATATCTGTGAAAAAATTGTCCTAGAGGTAGGGGTGCTCAGTACATAATGACTGTCATAGCATGTGCCTATGAAGGAGACAACGAGCCCAGCGAGAAAGAACAGAGAGGAACCAGAGCAGCCCGGAAGTCAGTGTCTTGACTTCCCACCCACACCCTGGGAAGTGGACATGCTCCTCCCCGACTTACAGTGATGCCACCTCCCCTGGCTCCTCCCCGGCCTGGGCACTCCATGTCACATGGACAACCAGCTTACAACTTGCTTCCTCTAAATCTAAATTCCAAGCACCCAGAGTATCCTGCCCCTCCCCGCTACCTTCTGTGCACTCAGTACCTCTGGTGGCCCAGCTACTGAGCGCTTGTTATGTACATGACCCTCCAAGACACAGAAAAAGTCCCAGCATAACTTTGTTATGAGAAAGGAGAGAATTGGCTTTGTGCAACCCTCCACCATGTCCTTATGCGGAAGGGCACGAGAGGTGAGAGCCAGCTCTGCTCCGGAGCCCAATCCAATCGCTGGGACTCAATCACACCTCCACTACTTACCAGCCTCCGGGCCCTGGACCAGCTGTATAAATGCTCTGGCCCCGGCTTCCCCATGATGGAAAAGGCTTAAGAATCCCAACGCGTGCTGCCAAGAGTGGTGGAGGCCAAAGGGAGACTGTGTATAGAGCACAGAGGGCCTAGCATAGCTCAGTGCACGTCAGTTCTGTCTCCTGTTGCCATGGACTGAGCTCCTGGGAGCTGGTGGCAGCCTGTGATGAGCACAGAGAGTCCTCCATCAGCTCTACCCATTGGTTATAGAGGGACACACGGACACAGCATAGGGACAGTAGCTTGCCCATGTCCCAGAGCTGTTAGTGGGTCCACTGTGGACTCCAAAGACGCCATGTAAGAAAAGTAAAATTTAGGGGAAATTAGGAGGAAAATTGGGCTGACTCTTCCTTGTCACAGTATTTAAGTCACCCTTTCAAATGATTTTTACACAAGCAGCTCTTAAAGCCTCTGCTCTTAGAAGTAACAGGGATGAATACAATAGAAGGAATCAGGGGTTGGAGTCAAATGAACCAAGATTTGAAAGCTGGTCCCATCCCTGAAGCAGCTCTATGACCTTCAGCAAGTTACTTAACCTCTCTGAGACTCAGTTCCCACATCTATTAAATGGGAAGGCTCTTTGGGGCATCAAATGAGGCAGTGTACTTTAAACACATAATTTAGGATTTCCATGTAGTGGCTGCATATCAAGACTAGTGTCTCTTTTCCCTTAAAAACAGAGATGTCTGCAGGCAGCCATTTCATATAAAAATAATTGTCAGGAGAAAGAGTCAGTAAAGAGTCTATCCACTGCAGTGGTAACTGGAGCTGGGCTTTGTTTGGCACATCTCTTCCTAACTATACATTCAGAGAAGTCATGGTGGAAGCCGGAAATCAGCTGTGGTGGGAGTGTTTACACCAGAGATATTGGCAACACTACCAATTAGAGACTTCCAGGACGCTGGCTGTTAAACACACATCAGCACCTGAGCTCCTCTCCCTGCCACAACCGTACTTTGTTTTTTGTCTGTTTCTTTCCATTTCTTATGAGTGTCTACTCTGTGCCAGTGTGAGAAAATGGTCCCTACAGTCCCACAGCGGAGACAGGCAGTGACCACACAATCAAACCACCAATGGAGCCCCAGCCAGTCCCAGGGCAGAGAGGGTAGGATGTCGAGCCCAGAAAAGAGCATCCAGGTCGCTCCCTGGCAGCCCATGGGAAAGGTCTGGGGAGCTCTCAGAGACAGCGGTACCCATGCCCATTCTACCTGTGGCTTGAGATGCAGCTGACGAGGGCCTGGGCATCCGTGTTCTGCCAAGGGATCCACAGAGAGGGGAAGCCCTGGGCCTGCTCGTCATCCACACATGAGATTAATGAGATTAGGCAAGTTAGCGATCTCCACTGCACTCCACACACTTACGAGTGATGCTGTGACTCATGCGTGTGAATAAAGAACAAAACTGACGCTTGCTGGGCACCATGATGTAATGAAGAAATCACAGTCTTTCCGATCCCCAGGACTAGTTTTCCCAAAGCCCTTTAGGTCTGCACGGAGGGCTCCGCTCCTCCCCCTGCTCTGGTGAAACCTTCACCTGCCCAGGACCCATCTTTGAAATGAAGGCCCGTTCCCTACGCACTTTCCCACTTTGATCAGAAGTGTGTGTCAGGAGAGCTCTCTTACTGCTGTGTTTTTACTGCTAACACTTGTTACATCAGTCAGCTTAGGGCCACGCAGGTGCCCAGGACTTCCCGGGGCCCCAACTCATTGGTAATGTGGTTTTTTGCCAGGAAATGTGTTCTGAGCCCAACAGAGTCTCTGATGGGTGGTGCCTGGCCCCACCATCCCTGTGGACTGGGGCCTCTGTGCATGGGAAATTGTTCTAGAAAGAAAAACACTCAAGGTGGGGAAACTCTCATCCCTTCATGGAGTGTGGAAGCCATGTCAGGAACAGCCTCAATTGCCGACCTCTGCACGCCAGACATCTCTTCCCATACTCAGCCCCCTCTGCTGCGTTGACCCTGGATCCCAGGGGCATGTGCGTCAGCAGAGCACAGAGCCACGGAGACCCCACGCTGTATTAGACCTTCGATACTACTCTCATTTAATCTTTCCCATAAAAACACAGCTATGTCCACTAAGAAAAAAAAGATGGAAGAGGGGTTTAGTGACTTAATAAATAGTGGTATTAAAATTTGCCTCTGCATTGGCTGGCCCCAAATCTGGCTTGTTTCCATCATATCTTTTTTTTTTTTTTGGCGGTACTGGGGATTGAACCCAGGGGCAGTCTACCTCCGAGCTACACCCCCAGCCCTATTTTTTATTCTTTATTTTGAAACAGGGTCTCATTAAGTTGCAGAGGGCCTCACTAAGTAGCTGAGGCTGGCCGCAAACCTACGATCCTCCTGTCTCATCCTCCAAAGTACTGGGATTACAAGCGTGCGCCACCAGCCCATCATATCTTAAAATGGCCATGAAGTATGTTACAGACACATCCAAACTAATCTGGCCTTAGGCCTAGTCTGAATGCCTATGAAATACCCTTCTGGGTCCCCTAAAGGGGCCAGAACACAGGCCCATGGACACATGGGTCAGGCCTGACAAATGGGCAATGGGTCTCTCATAGTGGACAGGCAGCTTGCTATGTGATCTCGGACAGGCGCTCGCCCTCTCGGAGCCTTTCTTCATAGTATAAGAGAGTTGGATTGTTATTTTTCAATCAGTGCTTTGTGCTAACCCAGGTTCAAGGTGTTCTATAAAGAACTGTGGAAGGGAAAGAGGGAAAGACACTGAGTCCCAGCCAGCAAGTGGCTTTTATCTATTTTATGAATTGAGCTTCTGGGGAACCAACCTTCTTCCCTCCCTCCCTCCCTCCCTCCCTCCCTCCCTCCCGCCTTCTCTCCCTCCCTTCCTTCCTTCCTTCCTTCCTTCTTTCCTTCCCTTTGTGTGTGTATGTGTGTGTTGGAGATTGAACCCAAGGGCGTTCTATCTCCTAGCTTCACCATCAGCCCTTTTAATTTTGAAACAAAGTCTCACTAGGTTGTTGAGGACCTCATCAAGTTGCTAAGGCTAGCCTCAAACCTTCAATCCTCCTGTCCTAGCCTCCCAAGTACTGGGATAGCAACCATACACCACCAAGCCCAGGTGGAAACTTTCTTTAACACACAGTTTGAACTATCTTAGATGAGACCATCCCAAGTTCTCCTTCCAGTGGCCCTTCTGCACCTCTGGTTTTGAGTCAGGCATGAGGGGAGGCTGTTGGGTGCAGACCCCTCTGAGCTGGCCGCCTGCCCTTGATGCCCAGGGTCCTGTGGCGACACCACAGCTGTCTTTTGCTCTGCTGTGAAGGAGAGCAAGCTGAGGGCTGGGTTGGGGCAGGCAGGATGGCCTACGGTTGCACCTGCCCTACGAGGAGACAGGGAACAATGTGGGTCACCGGGCAGGCGGCCCTGGCAGCCCTGAGCCATGTTCAGGGAGATGCACCTTCCAAGTGAGGTCAGGATGTGGTGGGGTGCCCCCGGAAATCCTGCGAGATCCTTAGCTGGGCAACCAACCGCTGCTAAGCCCCTTCACCAGCTCTTATCTTCTCCAAAGCGAAGTGGCAGATCCCAGGCAGCGCTGAACAAATCCTGAGACTATTGTAGAGTTATAGTACCATGTCAGACTTGAGGACCCTGAGCCCCGAGAGGGGCTCAAGCTTGCACAGTGAGTAGCCAGCCACCTGGACCCCCCAAGGGATCTAGCATTTGTCAATTTTTAGCAACCATTTATCAAATACCCCTCTGCTTTAGGTACCATGTGTAATTTAATCCTCAAAATAACCCTGTTGGCAGGTATTTGTATCCCACATTGATGGATTTTTAACTCAAAAAACTGAAAAAATTTTCCAGAAGACACACAGTCAGGAAGTGGGGAGCTGGAATCTGGTTTTGAAGGCCCTGTGTTAAGTCTCCTTTATGCTTCCTGAGCTTTCGAACATACAAACATTTCATACACATGGGAAAAATTGGAACAGTTCTATAACTGTGTAAAGGAAAAATTGATAAATCTACCTATAAGATTACTCACTACCCAGAGAGAGCCCTTGTAAACACTTTGGGAAATTTCATTTACTATTTTCAACATACAGTATATGCATATGCAGATTAAATTTTCATGAAATTGTGCTGGGTGGAGGATCAGTAGCTATAGGAGCTACAGGCCAGCCAGAGCAACTTAGCAAGACCCCATCTCAAAATAATTTTTTTTCATGAAATTGGGATCCTACAAACACAGCTAGTATATCTTCATTTGTTTTGTCCTACAGCACTGATAGTTCTTCAACATAATGTTGTGAAAGTCTGAAAAACACTCCCCCAATCCATTCCTGCCCCGCCGGCCCCTCCAGACCTTCACTGGTCCTGTCCCTTCTGCTCCCCCAGCTGGATTCCAGACTTGGGCCGCCGATCATTGCCATGTGACACCAAGAGATCCCTGGGTCCTCCATGTGCCACCTAGTGAAGATGACCTCCAAAGTTCATGGTTCTCAAAGTTTTCTTTGATGACTTTTGAAAAGTCATTTTTCTGTTGCCTTCTTAGAGCAGATGGGAGGGCAGGAGGACAGACAGCACTTCCTGGTGGCTTGGAGCACAGGGTTCAGAGCCAGCAGACTCTCTTTGAACCCCAGATTTTCTCTTCCTAGCCATATAACCCAGGACAAGTAGTGTTAATTGAGCTCATCTATAAAGTGGGTTGATGTGAGCAATCCGGCGGTGACTGCCGCACAGCGCTTCACCTCCTGGCTACTGTAGGGCACAGGCTGACCAACAGCACGGTGACTGCTGTGCAGGTGACATGTACAGTAAACGCTGAGGTCCCTCCACTGTAGCATCGTGCCCCGTGCTTCAGAAGCAGGTCGAATGAATGGTTCTATAGCTGCCGCTTTGTGGAAGAAGTTTCTAAGGCTGAAGGGAAGGTTGGCCTATTAGATTTCCATAGGAATCCCAGCTGTCGCACAGGCTTCGGTTCCCGGGTGGACTACAGGGTTGAGCCCTGCCTCCCCTGGCTGCAGCCCCTCCTTAGCGTGCAGTGAAGGGACACAGGCCACTGTCTTTCCTAGCAGCCAGGTCTGGGCAGTAGAAACACAAGATGGACCAGGCACCGACCTGTCCTGGGATGCCACCCGGGAGTGGGAGGTTCTGAGAAGGCCGACCTGGTATTTACGAGGTGATGCGGAGCACATAATGGAAGGATGCCAGATCTGGGCAAACAGGAGCCTGGTCAGAGAAGGGCTGCTGGCTGGCACTTCCACATGCCTGACAGCAGCTTCTCCTGGCCTTGTGTCAGCTCAAATGGCAGCCAGCCACGTGCTGACCAGAGGACAGACAGCAGCATGGTCCCAAGTGGCAAAGGGCATGGGATCTGGAGTCAGGAGATGTGGGGTTTCCAGCCCTGGGAATGTGGGCAGGTGAGCAGAGCCCTGACCTCCACACCGAGACAGGAAAAGAGGAATCGCTGCCCCAGGGGTGCTGGCGAGATGGACTGCGGGAGGTGGGCTTTGAACATATTCCCTGCCTCCCGTGATCCTGCAGAATGGAAAGACGAGGCTTAGATTCTCTCCGGTGGGACTTCGTAAAAAATTATGATGATTCTTTTCTCTTATTAATAATTTTCAAAAAGCCATAGAGTCTTGATTGCTAGAACGAAGTGGAGTTAAAAGGCTCTCTCTCTGGAGATCAGCTTTTGTACTCTTCTCATTTTGAAGAAAAGGAAACTGAGGCACAAGGTCACATAGAGAAGCTACCATTGGCCCAAAGACTGGAGGGAAAATAAGATGGAGGCCGGTGACAATCCTCTGTCCTGGGAACCTAGGAGTCACGCCACAAAGACAGGGAGAAGGCAATCCAGGCTGCGCGGAGCCAGTGTTAATTAACTCATTTCTCTTTTGCCCTCTTCTCATTGTTCCTAGAAGCAATTATTTCGTCCCCTCTCTCCCACCTCCAGCCACTGCATAAAACTGTCACAGATTAAATCAAATCATTCAGTGATTTCATTAGAGACCCTGGCTCTCATTCTCGGGGGTATTTTCACTCTTCTACAATAAATGCCTTTTTCTGATGAGTTAACTCCTTCTCAGGGGCTCTGGGAGGCCTGCGAGCAGCTGCTAAGGGACCACAGAGACCTGGGGGGCTTTCAGTGACTTGCAGCCCAAACACAGCCCTTCTCTCATGGAGCACAAACTCTGATCAGCCAGCAAGACCAGGGGCGATGTTCCAGAGCCAGAGGGGAGGCGCTAGAGTGGCAGGAACAGGCTCCCTCCAGGGCCTGCTCAGTCTTCCTCGTCTTTTCTCGAGAACCCACCCTAAGTATGAGGCTGTTCTTGGATGGAGCTCAGATTTTTTTTGCTTTGTTTTGCTTTTTTTGTACTGGGGATTGAACCCAGGGGCATTCTACCTCAGAGCTACACCCCCAGCCCTTTATATTTTTATTATGAAACAGGGTCTCGCTAAGTTGCCGAGGTTGGCCTCGAACCCACAATCCTTCTGTCTCAGTCTCCCAAGTACTGGGATGACACGCGTGAGCCACCAGACCCAGCTTGGACCTGTTTTCCCATCTGAAAGATGCAAGTTTCAATTTCCTCCCTTTTTTCATGTACTAGATTCAAGGACTCCCCCCAAAACAGCACACATCACAGATGCCTGAGAAAAAATTGCAAAGTCTGTAAAGGGAGTTTGATGACCAGCAAAGTCCTTTCCAGGACACTTTTCTGGCACGGCTGTGATGTCATGGAAGGGGAGAGTTGGGACATTATGGCGGGAACCTGCTGCTTAGAAAAGGCTTAGGGAACAGTATGGAGTGGAGAGGAGGCTAGCAGGGCTGGAGGGAAGGCCCCATCCCCTGAGAGCTGGAGGGTAGAACTGTGAGACAGGTTCAGGCACAGATACTAGGTATGTAGTGACAGTTGTAGGTCAACTTAAAAGGACAGACAGGTGTTGTGAGGGAGTGGAGTGAGCCGGGAGCAGGGGTGGTGGTTGGGTGGACGTGTCATCTCGGGATGTCTCTGCACGCTGAGGGTTTCCTCCTGAAGTCCCGAGGCCTCAGTGATGACAGACAGGGAGGCTGAGGGACTGGGCAGCTGGCGGGTTCCAGGAAGCAGTAAGACTAGGATGAGGCAGTGGCAGCCTGGCGCAGGACAGCCTTGCGAGTCACACGTGTGCTCCAGGAGGCCTCGGTGGGACAGATTATTCACCTTTTCCTGCCTGTTTCGGAGGCATGTGGTGGGCGGCAGAGCAGGTGCACAGGAAGGGGGCCACACGGGATGCCAGGCTGTGGGAGGGGGCTAGCTGGGTTTGGACTCTTCCAATCTCATGAGGCTTTGGTCCTAAGCTGGGTACCAGCTGGGGACCCTGCCCCAGCTCTCCTCTTTGTCCCCACAAGACAGGAACAGCTCTGTTGTTGGATGTGGCTCCCTCCCCTGGAAACATAGTAAGGGTAGGCTTCGGCCCCTCTGGCCTTCCTCCAGGCTGTGCCGGTCCTAACAGCTTTGCCTGACTCCAGAAGGGCAGGGGTGTGCCTGCCCTGTCCCCTACCCCCAGCACGGCGAAGGCACCCCAAAGAACATGCTGACGACACAAGACAAGCGGGCAAGTGAAGCCCACGGTCCCCACAGTGCTGCGGACACTTCCGGGCTTCTACCAGTGTTGCCTGCGCCAGGGCCTCAGAGAGCAGGACCCTGTGATCTCCCCAACCTCAGGGGTCCCGTCTCAGACATTTCCAGGAAGGAGGCACACAAGTAGCCATCCTGGGAACTTCCCTAGGATTCCATTCCTGAATCATCTATGTCCCTTTTCAAAACACATGCATGATGGCCCGGAATTTGAAAATGTATCATTAAGAACAATCAGGAAATAGACTGGAAATGGCAACAACTAACGTCTGTTTTATTCTGGGCCATGTTTTAAGTGCTTAACGTGTTTTATGTCAGTTCTTTTTGTAACCACAACCCAAAGCTATACTATTATCCCCCCAAACAGGCAGGAAAAGGTGAATAACTTGCCCCAGGTCATCCATCTTATAAGCACCCTGCCAGAATTCCAACCTGGGTGGGCTCTGGAAGGAAAAACCACTATGGAGCAAATCGGCGACAGAGCTTCAGCGGTTCAAATCCCAGCTCCCCCTTTACCTGCTGTGTGACTTTGGACAAGCCACTTACCCTCTCTGAGACTGCAAACTGGGCTTAGGGAGTCAGGGACTTTACAATGATCAAAGGCAACAGTAGACACGAACGTGTTTTGGCAGCGTGGAAAGCTTGCGTAGAGTACAGAGTATGTTGCTAGTAAGTTGTCCTTTTGAGCCCTCTAGGAAATCATATTGGAAAATTCAAAGAGACAAGAAAAAGCAGATGTAGAAAGGGCCCCTCCTAGCTGGGCATGGTGGCGCACACTTGTAATCCCAGTACTTTGGGAGGTGGAGACTGGAGGATCCGGGTTCGAGGCCAGCCTCAGCTCGCACGCGTGGACATGCGCACGCTCTCTCTCTCCCTGTCTCTCTCTCTCTCCTTAGTGAGGCCCTCCGCAACTTCGTGAGACCCGGTCTCAAAATAAAGTATAAAAAATAGGGCCGGGGGCGTAGCGCAGAGGTAGAACGCCCCTGTGTTCAATCCCCGGTACCGCAAAAAAAAAAAAAAAAAAAAGAAAGGGCCCCTCCTCACCCCACTAGGTTGTAGGGCTACGCGACTCCTAAGTTTTGTGTGCTCTGCATTCCTGGGGGACAGGAGCCGGCAGCTGGGGGTTCTGAGCTTGGCACTTCTCAGACCATCTGACATGCTGCTTGGCTTCTCGCAGCCCCGCCTGCCCTCCTGGGCAAGGGTGCGAAGGAATGGAAACTTCTGCCACCAACAGCCTTTGCAAGCAACTTCCCTCTCTGTGGTTTGTTTTTTTTTTTTTGTCATTCGCTTGATAAAAGAACTCAAGCTGCGCACATGTAACCAACATTCACGAATCGTGTCTTCACCTAAAAACAGCCGCCTTTCAAGAAGCGGGCTGCCTGCAAGAGGATGCAGGATGCTCTCTGAACTGGGTCACTCTCCACGCGGAGGGCTGAGGGCGCAACTCGCCTTCCACCTGTGTCTCCCCTACCATAGGCTTCGAGCGTGTCCGACCACCCCAGGAGAGAGAGAGATGGGGAACAGCATGAAGTCCACCCCTGCGCCTTCGGAGAGGCCGCTGCCCAGTGCAGATGGTAAGTCTCCCTGTTTGCTGTCGTGCCTGACTCTGCCCTGCGAGAGCCCCCGGTGAGGACTGGGCCCTGGTGCATATCGGTAACTTTGAGACTGGGGTAACAGGTGTTTGGGGGTTTGGTAAACACGTCTTTCTTGCTTTGTTTGTGGTTCAAATATTTCATGATTAAAAGTTTCAGGGTAGCCGGGCGTGGAGGCGCATGCTTGTAATCCCAGTACTTGGGAGGCTGAGACTGGAGGATCTGGGTTCACAGCCAGCCTCAGCAACTTAGTGAGACCCTGTTTCGAAAAATAAAGAATAAAAAAAATAGGGCTGGGGGTGTAGCTCTGGGGTAGAATGCCCCTGGGTTCAATCCCCAGTACTGAAAAAAAAGTTTCAGAGTGCTTGGCAATAATGCTAAGTTGTTGGCATTTTGAGATGGGTCTTTGAGGCCAGTTGGTTTCATCCCTTGATTTCATAAGTGGGGGAACTGAGGCCCACAAAGGGAATGTAGTTCATGCCATTATCTACTCAGAGTCAGATTTCTAACCCATGGCCATCTCATTCTGAGAGCTAGACTCTTGCTCACCGCCCCTGCCAAACCATGATAAAATGCTATCATCCATAGTTAACTCCATGAGGGTTTTATCAGTATTACTTTACTGAGCTGGGCACTAGCCCTGTTATGTCCCCCTGAAAATAAAGGAACCCTTGTGTGCTACAAGCAGGACAGTGGCGCCGAGTGTTCCTGGGGAGACCGGGTGCTACGGATTCATCCATGGGGGCAAAACTCAGCCTTTTGGGGAGATGCCAGGTTGGGCCAGACTCTCCAAACTACAGAGTCCTCAGCCCCTGGCCAGAGAGCAGGAAGGAATATCAGGGAACAGAAGTCATAGGTTGAGAGTCTAGTCCACAGCGTTCTGGGGGCTAGCTCTATGGGCCCTTTCCAACACCCTTGCCTGTATTTCTGAAGATTCCCAGTACAGGCCATTGGGGTGCTCTGTGTGGGTTCTCTGGAGCATTGGGAAGGGATGTCAGGGAAGCTGGGTGTCCATCAGTGACCCCAGGGTGAGTCCAGGGATTTGGGGACACTTTTGTCTCCCACCTTGCTTCACAGCACCGGGGACCTGGTATCCATCTCCCAGTAGAGGTGGCCGCCCTGGTTCCCCTGCACCCCTGTGGCATGGTGCAGGCAGAGTTTGGTGGGTACAATGGCAGATTGCAAATGTCCATCTACCCCCAGCTTCTGTGGTCCCTTAACAAAAAGCCTTACCCCTTTTTCCAAAATGGAGCCATCTGGCTGCTAACTGATGCAATCCAATGGCCCTTCGTGAGCGTGGGGAGACCCTGTCCCCTGTGCCCTCAGGTCAGAGGCTGGACACTCCTAGTGGCTCTTGGATTTTCCAGTCAGTAACTCGTCTCTCCAAACCCAAAGGGGAAAACAAAAAGAATGTTCCTGGGACTGTGGAACGGAACTGTGTGATAAGGGGTGCAGAGCTGCTACAGTATTTCCAGGCTCCTGAGAAGAGGGGCCTCTACACAGAGCTCAGGATAGGGGACAGGGGACCTGCCTGGGCTTCTCCCCCACTAGCTCAGGCCACAGCCTCCTCTTCTTCATAAGCACTGCTAGAAAACGGCAGTGCCTGGGCCCGCTCAGGCCGGCTCAGGGGCACCGTCCCCAGAACCCATCTGAGCTGTCCCCGCTCAGCCTGGGGCAGAGGGGCGGCATGCCTGAGCGAACCCCATGAAAACACGGGCCTCCCAGGACTTGCTCATTTGCCTTCATTTCTAAAATGCAAATTGTCATGAAAGAAGTTTTTCTTTTTCCACTGTGTGGGTGGGAGGTCACCTCTAAAAAGGAGGTAGAGGGGTCTCCCCCTCCACCCCTGCCTAAGACAATTCCCCTGGGGGGGCGTACCCACTTCGTGACCCAGTTAGCCACATCAAGAGCTGGTGGGGGAGAGGGCTTTTCCACCCCACCCCTGAAAAGTTTCCCTTCTTACCAATCCTAACTTTATTTCCTCTTTTCTTTTGCATCTACTTGAGGCAGGGAGAAGGTGACCCATTAGTCTCTAGCTGCCGGCTGCCAAGCCTTGGGGTTCCACGAGGGGACCTGGGCAGTGAACCTTACTGGTTCGTTCCAGACTCCCTACGTGGTGTGCAGCGTGGTCTCCAGGACTGCTCTGGGCCAGCATGGTGGTGCGATCTGCTTTCTCTGACAGGAGCCCCAGTGGGAAAGAGTTAAAATGCCAAGCCCCTCCCCGCACAGCTTCCAGAAGGGAGCCTGGCTATGTGCTTAAGACAAACATGTTTTCTGAGTTTTGGGGAGCTCAGTTTTCCCTCAAGCAAGGACTGTGAGTCCCTTGGAACATGGCTTTGGCTATCTATTTTCTCCTAAACTGAACTTTCCAGAATATTCTTCCTTAGTATAGTTTCCAGCGACTGATGGTGTAAAACCCACAGAGGCAGCAGGACCTGATGGAAAAGGGGTCTTTTCAGAGCAAAGGATCCCCGTGAGCCTCTAGTGGTGTCCCTGGGAAGCTGTGTGGCCTTAGAGAAGTCACTCCACCTGCCCCAGGGACTGGGCTCTGAAATGGAGAGAGGACCGCTCCCTCCCTCTCGGCAGCAGCACAGCACAGAGGAGCTCACTGGTAAAAAGAGGGGGTCCAGACTTACAAAACTGAAAAGGGGTTATCCAGCATCACCAGGCTGTGTCTAAATGGCCATTCCCCAAAGTGTTAAAGTGGTAGAACTAGCGACTCCATGGCTGGCTTCCAAATCATCCCACACGGTGAACTTTCTCTCCAACTCTATGCATACTTCAGACCCTCCTCTGTGTGGAACGGGGGCGTACAGAACTGAGTAAGACCCAGAGAACTCCCAGTGTAGCGGGACCAGCGCGTTTCCACCTTAAAACAATTCAGTTGCTCTACTGTGATCATTTTCCTTTTGTTTCTCCCCTTCTTCTTGCCCTGCCCTGCAGTCATCTCTCCATCAGAGGTGGCAATGCAAACCACCCTAGCTGATGCATATACTCCGAACAAAGTGGTGGGTCGGGCTAGGGGAGGAGGGGGGGACTTGAGAGCCAGCCTTGAGCTCCTCAGTCTCAGGCCACCCACGAGAGAAGCCTCCGGAAGTAGTTAACATGTCCCTCCCCAGACCTGCTAGCCAGACTCCAGGATGGCCGGCAGTGGCACCAAGCTGAATTCTTATCAGTCCGCCAGCAAATCTCAGCTCCCCTGAAGCAAGCAGATCACAGATCAGCTCTCAGTCCTGCCTCTGCACTAACGCAGCGAGGTGAGCGTCTCTCACTTCTCACTTGTACAACCGGAGTTAACTAGGGACTCGGAGCTCACGGCGTGCCAGACACAGTTCTAGGGCTTGACATGTACGAATTTACACATTACATGTGCAATTTCATATTACAAAGAAATTACATAGTACCCGTGAATTTACGCAAATGAACTTGATTCGCCCAACAGCCCCGTGACATCATCATGATTATCCTCTCCAATTTGCAGTTGAGGAAACTGAGGCATGAGAAGGTTAAATGAATAGCCTGAGACTACCCAGCTCAGAAGGGGCTGGGTAAAGCAGGGGGCCCACGTCTAGCACCCCTCTGTTCCCTCCCATGTCACACGCAGGAGAGAATTGGCTTTCAGAAGGCCTGGGTGCTCTGAGAGGAGTGACCTTTTAGGACAAGCAGGGCATGTCTGGTCCCCAGATTTAAGGACACCACATACCCTTCCGAGGGATCCCACAGACGAGGCACCTGCATCAGAAATAGGGCTAGATCCCTGTTTCCTAGGTGGGTCTCACCTGCTGTGTGAACATGGGGCAGTTTCAGCTGGAATGTGATCGTTCGACTTTACATCATTGTATCTTTAGTGAATATCCTACACACTGCAGCTGGCCTGTCAGGCCCATGATTTCACATTGCTTAGAATGGAGCTACAGTTTTTTAAGTGAATTAGTATTAAGAGAAACATCATTAGGTCACTAACAGGGCAGGTGGCGCTGGATTATGACAAAGGAGAACCAGGTAGCCAGAGCATGGGCCCTTGGGCTCCACCAAGAGGCGGCCTGGGTTTGACACCTGGTGGGCAGCTGACTGGTTGGGTGTTCGTGGGTCCTTCTCTGGACCTGGCTGCATCTCTCTTTCCTGATACCCGCCACAAGGTAGCTACAGTCCCTAGGTACTGCAGAGCAGGGGAGGGCTGGATGGGAGGACATCACAGCACAGGGCCTGGGGGAGCTCGCTCCAGAACCCCATGTCACACTACTCCTGCTTCTGTTGCCCTGATGGTGACGAGAAAGAGCAAGAAGGATTGAAAGCAATGAAGTCCGGAGCCCTGCGTGCCCAAGAAAACCCCTTCTGGGTGTCTGGAGCCCACAAACGATTTCTCCTTCTCAGTCCCAGCTCCCCTGGGGTCCCACAGCACTGGAGAGAGTGGACACTGACCCCTGATAGCCTTAGGGTCTGCCCAATTCCAGTCTGTCCACTGGCAAATGGAGAAGCCAAGGCAGAGAGAGCTCTATGGACCACCGGGTCTCAGTTTACAGTTGCAATCCAGCCTGTCACACAACCACATGAACCCACAGGCCCAGGGTTCATGGCGACCAAGGAACCCCTCTTGGGTTCATAGCAGAACCCAAGAGGCCTTCCCCCAGGCCAGCCGGCAGTTCTGTCTGATGGGTAACTTGTGTGTGTGTGTGTGTGTGTGTGTGTGTGTGTGTGTGTGTGTGATTTCATGAATAGGTTACCAAAGTCAGGC